>VZTG01001080.1:323872-624673 GCA_013397845.1 Melanocharis versteri
ATGTTCTCCCCCTTCTTCCTTCTTCCCCCCCCTTTATATTCTGAGCATGGTGTCATATGGTCTGGAATATCCCTTGGATCAGATTGTGTCGCCTGTCCTGGCTGTGTCTCCTCCCATGCACCCCCAACTTCCTCGCAGGCATGGCAGTACAAAATGCAAGAAAGGCCTTGGCTGTGTGTAAGTCCTGCTCAGCTATAACAAAAAAAATTCTGTATTATCAACCCTGTGTTCAGCACAAATCCAAAACACAACCCTGTACCAGCCACTGTGAAGACAATTGATTCCATCCCAACCAAAACCATCGCAAGCTCCAACTAAAATGTCTTCTTCAGGGTGCCATAGAGGGGTTTTTAAGGTTAGAAATAGCAGTCCTTGCGAATCCTGCAGTTTGGGACTCTCTGGCATATAACATTTTGGTCAGACCTTTTCTGTGATATTCCATGCTGCCAAAGGTAAAAAAATGATTGATCAGAAATTGACTGAATGGCACAACAGTGAACCATTGCCTCTAAATCAAGGTTTTCCCTATCTCCAAAAAATATTTAAATAGGAAGCAGTCTGTGAAAATTATTACTAACCTTCTTCTCTGTCAACACAGAGTGCTGAAGCAAACCTTGAACTGGGACCATTATTTGCTATGAAGGTAAAGAAACAGTGGCAAGAGTCTCATGTGGAGTGACTGGAAGTCAAGCTGCTGCTTAGAGGGTAAATGACCTCAGTACGAAGTTCAAAACAAATGCAAAAAGAGGCTCAGTTCTAGTAGCAATGATAAAGGAGAAAAACGAAATATCAAGGAATCTTTAAATAAGCAAAGAACAAGAATTATTATTTTGGAATTAAAATGGCTTTGCCACTTACCTTTCTGTACAAAAAGTGCAAAGCCTTGTCATTATTCTGTTTCTTTTGCAGCCAAGGGCAGCAGAATCAACATATTCTTTTCAATACAATCCCCAGGGGATAATTGAAATATAATTGCATTTTTTATGAGGTGTTTAGATTTAAACTTTATTTTCTTTTTAGATACTTTTGCTTTCTAAGAAAAAGAAGAAGTAGTAAAGTAGCTAGTAAAGTCACTCAGGTTTATCCTTTTAAATTACTCTTACAGACTTCAATGGAAAAAGTCTTTTTACTCTTTTCCCTTAATATATAGGAATAAAAAAAATAAGCCCTCTTCTATTTTTTAATTCTCATTTCTTAGGAACTACTGAGACAGTGTCAGTTCTGATTATGGATAATTATGGAGCTAGCACAGAGCAAAATATAAGCAGAGAAGTACTGTAATAGGTACAAATCAAGTTCTAGCTGGGAGCTGGTACAAAGCACTCAAATGCCCCCTGCAGTAGCAGGAGACATTTTTAAATCCCGCAGGGCTCTTACACAATTCATTTGTGTTAGCTGCATTTTGTCATCATTGGAGAAGATACAAAATGCTCGAAGAAAAGTCATTCCTACTTTCCAGACTAGCTCCTACATAAGAATGTTGGCTGTCTAAAATACCAGGTGCCTATGTAGTCAAGGAAATACTTGAACAGGTCAGTCAATAGACATTGGCACAGACACTTCGAACAGGATGGATGACTTCTTCCCTGGGGATGCCAACTGCCCTTGAGTCCCTGGGCAGGGTGGGCTAAGGCACTCTGTCCAACCGAGGTGGCAGAAATTATCCAGAAATGAAACCCACCCTCAGTCTTTCAGTACAACCAGGTTTTCCAACCTGCAGAAGAAGTCTCCTTGTTTTATTTATTGCTTCATATTGGATAAGTTAAAAGAATGTCAAGGATTTGTTTTTTTAATTCGAATGTTTCTTCATTTGCTGACATCTGTTATCATCTCTAGTCAGTTATTAAAAAAAAAATTCGCAAAAAAGATCTTCACTTTTCCTTATCAGACAAGGGGCAGAACACTTCTAATGAATCAATCTTCATCATCCACTTTATTTAGCATCACACTGGCACAGGACATTGACATTCTCTGTTTCAAAGACTGAAGTTCCTCATTACCTGTGTAAAAGGAAGAATAAGGTATTTTTCCTTTTCATCTTTGACAGTTTAAATTAAACTGTGTCTCTGGCTTTCTCACAGACAAGGTTCTTTTAAGACAGCAGATAAGGCCCAGTGTTTGAAGAACATTAATTATAGGTTCAGATGATAAGAACTGGCTGGAGTAGGCTAATTTTTACAATAGACCTTATCCTGTCATGTTCTTGGGAAAAGAAAAAAAGAAAAAAGAAAAAAGAAAAAAAGAAAAAAACAGCCTCAGCAGGGCTGACCGAAAGAATCACATGCAATACATATAGTAAACTGTCCTCTCACCTTTGCTCAAAACTCATTTTATTGGCAAATTTGAAATGACAAAAATTACCCGACTCCTATTTAGATGAGCATCTAATATTTTTTTTTTCTAAGTATAATAATCATCAAGTCCAACTTCCTGACCACTTCAGGGCTGACCAAAAATCAAAGCATGCCATTAAAGGCATTGTCTGTTTGCCTCTTAAACACTGATAGGCTTAGGACTTTCAGAGTAAGAGTTTGTTTCTTGTGCATATTAAAATAAACTACGATAAAAGTAAACACAACTGCAAGAAAAGAAAACTTCTCTTGGGCTTTTATCTTTCATTTCCAATTTTTGGTCAAACAGCTCATTCTGGATAATTTCTTTCCTGATGCAATGCTGTATAACCTTGTCCATGGATTCTTGCCTACAGATGTTACCTCTATATAATAGAGTGTCAGATGTGATAAACTTCAAGGTTCTTCTTTCACTTGAGAAGAACACTGTAAGCCACTCCATTTCCCCTGTGTTGCTCTGCTGAGCACCATTTTAGTGTAATCCTGTTTAAAACATGCATGAAATATAGTAGAGATAAACAGAGATTTGGGACCGAACAACATAAATTATTAAAAGCCCTGAAAACCTCTGCATGAATCCAATCTAAAAAGTTTCATTTAAGTAAAGAAGAAATCCATAACATTTCTCAGAAAAAATAAATTGTACAGGAAGTGTTGCAATTACTCTCTCCCGATATATAAAGGACTAGTGAATTCTAGCAAGGTTAGAAAGTGAGACATTTAAACCTGATTTTTTTTCCCAGAACAATCAATACAAGAAATTAATCTTCTACGCCTCCCTCTTGATGTATTTGGGTTAGTGCATTTTAGAAAAGGACGAAATATACACACAGATAATAAAAAATGAAATTTCAGAGTCAAAAGCCTGGATTGTGTGTCCTAGTGCACAGAGTCAACTCCGGGTATCAATCTGAAAATTAGCTGGGGGAAAGCTGCTGTATAACTGGCTGTTTAGGGGATTCAGGAGTAGAGTGGAGATTGCAATACTTTGCTGCCATTCTGGCCCAGCAGAGCAATTTTAAAGCGTAAGGTGGGATGTTGTAGCCCAAAGAGAGACGCACTGCTGTCAAGGAGTCAGAGGTACACCTGAATTGATGGTACTTCATTCAGGGAGGCAAGCCTTGTCTTTGCAGAGATTTTTCAAAGCCTAGGTCTTCCACATCCTGATCTTTCCATAGAGGCTCAGAGTCTCTTTTGAAAGGCTTGTCAGACTCAGCAGGGTTTCCTGTGATTCACACTGGTACGAGCAAAATGCAAACAGACCAAGGGCTGTCGTCAGATGTTTTTTACACAAATGGCTCTGGCAGATTTCAGGGGTACTTCAGGTTCCTTCAGCTCCTCACTGCTTAGGTAGGAACCTTCCCAACAGCTGCCCTTCCAAACCAGAGTACCAGAGCACCTGAGCCTGGGACCCAAGGAAATTTCCAGAGTTATTTCACGACGTCTAATAGTCTCACTCCAAATGTAACAAATGAAAAAAAAAAAAAAAAGAGAAACAAACCACAAAAAAACCGCTAAAACAAAACCAAGAAACCCTCATAATTTAACGTAGTTCTTGTAATGAGACATCCTATGCTGGTATAGTTTATACCTAGAAAACACTGATTTACTCCATAAACCCAGTTTATTAAAATCCACACAGCATTATTTAAGGGTATTCACAAATTTATGGGATGAAAATGCTGACTTAGAGCAGCTGTATATTATACAGTGGATAGGTAGAATGTTTTGATTACCCTTCTTTTCTATCTGGTTTAAAGTAGATTTCAGGGACTTTAGGAGAACCCACACAATAAGTTGTAGAGGTCATGCAAAGACTATAAGGATCCAGACATTTTTTGATTATAACTCATGATCAATTAAAGTGGTTAGTAAATTTCCCTTAAAGAAATGCTTTCATTCTGGAGGAAAAAGGGGAATTTGGAGAAACTTGAATGACTACCTAAGAAACAGGTTGTGATGATGTTGTTTTCCTATGGGTTTCCTTTCTTTCCAGAGGAAGTACTTGGAGATAGAGGGGTGGATGTTGAATTTATACCAATTGGTGTCTTGGGAATTTATCAGATTTTTCTTTTCCTTTTTTTGCCCCTTGACATTTAGAAGAAGCTAAGCCAGTACAAGTCTTGGTTTCAGTGTGGTGAATTTCACAGCTTCCTAAGTGCTTCCCTCTTGTCTTTGAGACATCTGTGTGTTTTCCAGAGGAAGGGAAAGCTTTGTTTTTTTCTTCCTTCATTCGTACATGGTGGTGTTTGTGAAAGGAGACTTAGTCAATGAGAGCTGCAATGTGAAAATGTTCTCTGCAATGTCGTACTTGGACCTATGTTTCTACTCATTGAGAAAAAAACCAAGGAAAATAGGTAAAAAAAAGAGACTATAATGAAGAAAACAAGTACTAGCAAAATTAAGAGGTTTCCGGATGTTTCCAAAATTAAAATGTTGTTACTTGTTCAACGTGGGCAGTGATCACACTGAAACAGACTAAGTTGTTCCTTGCTCAGATTAGTCTGAAATTACTATGAACACATTTAAAGTAAGCTTTCATCATCACCCAAGGGTATTATACACAATTATGTTATTTGACTGAATTACAGACTCTAAATCTGTGGGGTTTGTTCACAAAAAGTACTTTAATGGGTATAAAAAGAGATGGAACTTGTAACATTATTATGAAGCTATTGTAGAAAATATGAATTAGTGGATTTTGCTCATGCCAAGATTTTATTTTACTTACTCACTTCTATATTGCCACAGAATATAGTGACATTTGAAAAAATAAGAAAATTGAAAAATGTTTGGCTGAATTAGGCAGAAATATTTGACAATATGTAAGTTATAGTTCAGAATATTGAAATAAATAATGCCTCAAAAATTTACATATATCCTCTCGCATGCGTATTTCATATAAAGATTAAATTTCTTGTTAAAAACAATGTTCAGTGTCTCTTGCCCAGATATTCATGCAAGTGGAAAGTGTTGAAATTGGACCCATCCTTTGTTTTAACATTTTTAACTTTTATTGGTATTAAATTTTGTCATTCTGAACATATTCTTTTCAAACTGGAACATTTATGCATAACTTTTTCATAGTTCAAGCCAAATCTTGACTATGGATGCTGTAATTTGATATACTGTAAGCACAAACACTGGTGTTTCTATAGTCCTTTCAGTAATTCTGTATATTAAAAATATTCAGGCAAAAAGAAAGATCTACTTCTAAAAATTGTTTTCAAAAATATGATGGTCACTGGACAGACATCCTGTGCACATTTGTTTAATTTAACAATGTTCTGTGAGTCTGTAATCTGCACAAATCTTTAGAATAAATCATGCTTTTTCTGTGCTTTAGGAGCCTCCTTGTAAATGCGACCAAGTTTTATTGAATTTTGAATTTTGAATTGTGTCTCCAAAAATTCTGGCTAGTTTTTCCACCATCTGGAAATGTGAACAGTACATCAGTATGAATTTAGCATATATATGTTGCTCGTATGGATACATTCTTCGTATTATAGGATTTTACAGTTGAGAAATACAGTTTTCAAAATGTTTGCCGAACTTTGACTGTTTCCATTATAACTTAGGCGCAGATGTGTCATTACTGACACAAGTTTGAATGCTGTGTCTGTGGTGGGCTGACCCCAGCTGTCAACTCAGACCCCATTCAGTCACTCTCTTACTCCTTCCCAAGCGAGGCTGAGGGAGAGAACTGTAAGGAAAAAGGTGAGAAAAAACTCTTGGGTTGAGATAAATGCTGCAGTAAGCAAAGGGGAGGGCTGGGGGGAAGAAGAAAAGAGAATAAGTCATGCTAAAAGCGATCCATAACCAACGTCAAAGCAATGCCGTGACAGTCCCCAGGCAATGGTTATTCCCTCTCTGTTTTACTGCTGAGCAGGTTACGGGGTATGGGCAGCATCCCTTTGGCCAGTTGGGGTCAGCTGTCCTGACTGACCAAATCTCACTGACTCTGACTGTCAATCTCTTGCCCACCTCAGTCTCCTCTCTGGGGCAGCACAGTGAGAAACAGGGATGGCCTTGACACTAAATAGCTAAAACACGAATGTGCTCTCAGCATTTTCTTGGTCACCAGTCAAAAACATGGCACCATATAGCTGTGAAGAAAATTAACTCCATCCCAGTCAGACCCAATGCAGTGTGGATGTAGAGAACACATTTCAGGCATTTGCATGATTGCAGACCCAATCCTTTAGCAAAACCAATGATTATTTATTTATTTTCTTAATAGTTTTTAATTCTCTTTGTTTGCAATGGCCTGAGCAGGTACCTGACTTAGTTAAGATGCCCTCTTTTAAAATGTTTGCTGCTCTCTCATTGTTTCTAACAGGAGTCAGAACAGACCTGACCATCATCAGTGTCCATTACAAAACAGAGAGGCCAAGAGAGCTGTCGTTCCAAAAACGGGTGGAAGGAGCAGTCAAGGACCATCTCTCGAATAATTTGATCTCTTCCTCTACTTGAAAGGAGGAAGCAGTGACACCAAGCCCTGTCAAATAGTCTTAAAGAGATGAAGAAGATGGGTCAAATTCCTCTTTTCCCATTAAAACAGAATTATTTTGAAGCCTCAAATACAAAGAGTGAAAACAACAGGGTAGCATAGTGCTTAGGGTGCTCACCTGAAGAGGAAAGCTTGGGTCTACATAATTCAATGTTAGCTGTCTGCTGATTGAATAATGGAACTAGTATTATTTATTGACTTAATAATTTTTTTTTCAGCTTATGTTTTTTACTCTTTTTCTGACCCTTCACTTTCAGTCTTTAAAGGGATCTAAAATCACTCATTGTGACTCTGTTCTTTGGATTCAAGAACTTATATGAAATGCATAGCATAAAATTGAATTAGTAGATTAACTGATTGTAATAGAAGATTTGCAATTACAGAGTCTGACCTTTGTAACACAGTCCATAAAATTTTGAATTAATTCCTACTGAAACTGGAGCATATCTTTCAGATAAACATGCAGGCAATCTCAATTTTAAAAGCAGTCACTGATGAAGATTTTACCACAGTTTTTGCTTTCAGGTAAAAATTTGCATTTTACTTCTAATAAGTCTCTCAGTTTCAAGTTTAATAATGACATTGTGATAGTCTATACCTGTCAATCACTGCATTTTTCTTTATGATGGTCAGTAGAAGAATGCATTTGTAAGAAGTCTATTTTGTAATGCAAATAGATAATATGCTCTGCAGGAAGACACTGAATTCCAGCTTTTGCTCTGATCCTCTCCTTGTGCCTCTCAAAATGTCACTAGCTCGCAAGTTAGCACATCAATTACTTCAGGACTGGGACTTTCCATGCGTAGGGCTGAGCTCCATTACACACCCAGTCCTCACCAAGCCCTATCATGGAGAATCACTGTAAGCAGACAAAAGGAACAATTTCCTGCAGGCAGATTGTTACCGCCCTCCCCAAGGATGGAGGCTAAGCCATGGAGCTTTGGCGTAGGAGTACCGCAGACTGGGGACCTGCAGGCAAAAGTAAACTGGTTACTGGGTATATCTCTTCTGTGTTTGTGCTTCTAAACTTACACCTGACAAACTAATGTGAATTGGATCTCAATCTTTCACTCCAGAAGAGCAATGTTTGTTTCCAAAACAGATTCATATGCTATTTTGGTAGCATATGGTCTTGTTTTATGATGTATGTTGGCATTTGTTGGGATGCAAAATGCAATACAAACACGACTGATCAGGAAAATTGTTCATCAAAGAGAGAAACTAGAAGAAGGAAAAATTGGTATATTTAGCTCAGTGTATGAGCTTGCCAGCTACTTCCTGAGGAGCACAGTCCTTTGCTTAGTTTAGGTGGCCAGTGTCAAGCTCTCAGGTTTTCAGTATTTGATATTGTTCCCTAAAACCTACCTTGTAGATTTTTATCTGTACTATTTAGTTAGTTTTGGAAAGGAAAATAATATTAATTACTTTTTTTCATCTGTCCCTTTTTCTATTACACATAGTGGAAGCGGAAGTGTCAAGGAATGATTACGTCAAACTTTAGTAAGAATCTTTGTGAGGGCTTTTTTTACCGTTGGGAATCTTGTATTAAAAGGAAAAAAAGTTCAGTAATCTAAGAATTCACTTTTCTAATAGTAGCCCAAGCTTTTGGCTGGTTGGGAAATTGCTGGACTATGTCTGTCCCTGGTAGATAGACATCTGTTTCATATGGAACAGTTAAAATTGTGCTCCCTGGGACACATCAATCACCACTTATTCAGATCATATCATGCATCTTTCAGCAAGTTGTATAATGGAACATTCCACAGAACTGATGAAAGCTAAGCCAAAAATCTGCTGCAAGTAAGTGCTTCAGTTGCCAGGAGTTTGTATTTCTAAACTATTTGTAAAAACAAAATTATATTCCTTAGCATTTAATCAAAAAAGTTATTAATATCTTTTAAATTTGGAACTCAGTTTTATCAAAAATATTTTTAGGTATATGCTGTTCAATATTAAATGTGTCAAGCAAATGCTGGTTGTGATCAATCAGTTCCAGATATTCTTGGAACTGACAATGCAATATTTTTTTGATGCAAAACTCCGTGAATTGCTTATTCCTTCAATCTATAACAACAGCACTGAAATGAAGAAAAATGGCTTAGCTCTTTCCTTCTGTTTTTGTAGACAAAGCAATCAGATTAACATGTTAGGGTTGATGCCAGAAAGGTACAGTTCATAAAATCATCAGATTTTTCCTCTCACCACACTCTCTGATTCCCAGTAGTGTGAAATTATCTTTGTGTGCCTTTGGAAATATTGGTTTTTATGTTTGCAAAGCCTCTGGAAACTCTGGACATTTGTGATCAAAATGTTACTAGTTGAATGCTTTTTAGAAATTCTCTGCAGGTTGTATTCAGACTGTTCTAGTTCCTCCTGAGGTATTATCTGCCATTCACTGTCTTGATCCTGTTCCCCTCCAAGAGTCATTATGTCAGCCCTTCAAAAGCCTTCAAAGTTGCTGTCTGACTTAGCACGAGGAATTTAAGTGAAATTTAAGTGCTGTGAATATTCACCATGAAAAAAAAGATTTGGTGTTCTAGTGTGGCCTTTGAATTTAAAGTACATCTGGTGTATATTTTTCTCTCTATGTGCCCTAACCCCCTGTATTTTCTGTATATTGAGGGCATTTGGCTGCAAATTTGAAGAATATATTAGACACATAGTAGCTACAAATTAGCTCACGGATTAGATATTTAAAATGAATAGGTTGAGGTGTACTTCAGCAAAAAGTATTTTTGCAAAACTACATTTGTGAAGGTGTTTTAATGGTCACACAACTATTCTGTGGGACAAAATATTAGTAATTATAACAAACTGTGGAAAGTTTGCACTTTAAAGAAATGCAGCGCTCCTTACACAGATGAAGAAGCATATGTGCTACAGCATACATGTACCTTGGAGGCTGAATGTAGTTTTGGCGAAAGTGATTAAGCCAATTTTTGCTGATTCTTCAGCTTTTCCTCCTTCAGTGGCCTTTTGAATGATATGTTCCTTATAGTTTAATAGCTGCCCTCCATCTCCATCTGAGCAGGTTGTGAACAAGGCCGCGCGATGCTTGCATTCCGTCTGTTGTGTACCACCGTCCTGCCTCTCTCTGCCCAGCACTGCTGGTGAGACACAGAGACACTAGCCCCAGCTACAAAAACAGAAAACTAGCCCAGGGTTAATCACTCCCTCCTAATTCAAATTCCCGAGTTACTCTTTCCAGAAATACCAGCTCAAGGTATTTCTGCATGGTGCAGTATTTTATAGGATGGATATGTCTTAAATAAAATTCTTTTGGAAAAGTTAGCACATGCAATAGAAGACAGCCCCAAGTCCTCATAGCATCAGCACAGCTCAGATGCTTGCATTTATTTTGCTTATGAGCTGTACTAGAGAATGTCATAATCCAATTGGTGTTTGCTGCTTGAGGCCATGGTCTATTTTTGTTTGAAGGGCAAAAGGCTTCTTTCCTCACACTGAAGATGATGGTGATAAATAATGACCCTAATTACTTTTTAAGTGTTAGAGAGTACACTCATTTGCTTGGAATGCAATAGGACCTGTTTTCGCATAGGTCTTGCACACAGCTACAAGACAGATGGCTTCTGTCCCCCAAAATTAAAAGTGGGGGGAAGAATTCATGTATCATTCTGAAATACCAGACATTGGAAATACATTTAGTGTGCCTTACCTACAGAATGCTTTGTGAATGCATGGGAAAAAGGCAAGCACGGGTCAAGGTGAGAATTCATTATTTTGCAAGAAGCCAAAGGAGCATATGTATTCATATATGTATTCAAGCCATGAGGAAGGCATCATCTCTGGATACCTACCTCCTCCTCTTCATGCTGCTATCCAAAGAGGCATAAGGTCCATGGGGCCTCTGGTTCTGTAGAACAGTAGAACAGATTAAAGTGATTCACCAACTCCGAAGACAAACGAAGGTTACTTGAATTATGTTGACCAAAAAAAATCTCACTCTCCAAGATAATGAGGGTAGACCAGAGAACTCCCAGTGGAATGAGGAAGCTTTGCTGGATCCAGAAGTCTTGACTGACATTGTGCATGAGGGGAGACGATGTGTTGTGAGGAAGGAGATGGCAGGAAGCAGGATGATTGCTGGCATTTAAAGAAAGCTACTTGACTTTTATCAGATGGGGCAAAAAGATTATTTGGCACTTACGTTAATTACTGAAGAGACATAGGAGACTTTAATTTTGAAGCTAGGAATGATGGGATACCTCATCAAAGGAGCAGAATAAATTTTACTTGGTCTAAAAAACATAAATATGAATAAGAGCTTTTTTTTTCTTTTTGCACCTTAACTTGGAGCAGAACTTTGTTAGAAGCAATTTTGTGTAGCTTCCTACCTCTGGCTGTTAAAGATCAGAGTTGCTTCCCAAACTGACCTAATCTGGCAAACCTTGGGACAAAGGTCAGCAACTACAAGTTAGACAATATATCAGGTCTTTTATTGCAATTTCCCAGTGAACACCCATAAATAGAACTGGAAGAAAAAATGTTTTCTCATCACAGTAAGTTCCCATTCTCAATGGGAATTAAATATTCAAAATGCAGACATCCATGAATCAGCAGTCTAAAAATGTTCATTAAATATAAATCAAGACTTCTTTTTAAAAAAATATTTTCACTGCTCTTTTGCATTACTTTGTAGAATAATTAATTTGTGGTTTCTTTCAATATGACCCGGTATAGTTGCAAAAGAGAAGATATTTTTTAAATGAAAAAATACTGATGAAAAAATACTAATTTGAGGGTGGGGGGGATTTAAATGTCAAAGCATTTTTCCAAATCATTTTATCGAAAAGACTGTCTTTATTTAAACAGATTTCACTTTGACAAACTAGCATTTTACTGGCATTACATCTACAGTGTAAAATTTCCTAGCAAGTTTAATCACAGATCTAAGAAATACCACTGTCTTGTATGATTAAAGTTATCCATTGGAGCATTGCAGGTAAATCTGTCTTTATGTCAGTGAGACCTCCTGTAAATAGATGCGGACCACTGAATTATCAGAATCAGTGGAAAGCATGGAAAATTGGTGCAAGAAGTAATGGCATTAAAATATAGGGAGACAATGGGCCTGCATGGAATTTTGTCATTGCTCCTCTGAAAAGTTCTCCATTAGTGTTCTGTAACCCAAATCTTTGAACTGCAACAAGCCGTTGTCTCCTCTATTATTTTTGAAGTTCCTTTGTAACGAAAAATCCTTTTTAAACCTACAGATTCTAATACTTTGTTATACAAAAAGCATGAACATATTTTGTCTAGCAGTCAAGTGGCTTTTGCCTGACCACTTGTGGAATCATACTGGAAATACTGCATGTGGCAAATGTCTGTGAAATCTTGTCAGACCTTGCCCCCATGGGCCAGTTTAACAGCCTTTTGTGTTATACTGGGCTAAGGGGTGGTACTGGACAGATTTCAAACTTTAGCTGGAAGCTGGTCTTGTTAAGAAAACGTGTAAAAATAAACCCAGGCGGCCACCAAGCCTGAAGAAGGGATCCCACTACCATGGCCGTCATAATCTTCCCAATGAATGCTTCAGGGAAGTGATGACGTGCTGTAAAATGCACTCATCACTTCTAAGAAAGAAGACTGGCACTCTCAACCCAACCCAAAGTGACATTGGAAGAGCAAACATAATTTCAAATGGTAAAAAGGTAAATAATAGTATCTTTTATTGTATAGCAATTATAAGTTTATAATTTATGAGGTTTTTTAATATAATTAGGTCTGAACGTATAGCATCAAAACTGGACTAATGATTTGGATAAATACATTGATAAAATCCCGATGGGATAAACAAGGTGTTCTTAGTTCCATATGGTCAGTATAGTTTTTTTTTCTCATAAGAAGATTTTGGGTGTGCATCACTATTTGTTTGATCCAGATATTTTTGTTTCCTTGTGTTGGAATGAGAAACACTACTTCCTGGAGTCATTGTTCTCTCAATGTTTTAGTTTGGTCTAAAAGATCAGGAACAGAAAACGAAATTTTCTTTTCTTGATTATTTTTTGTGTTCCAAACCCACAGTTTTCTTTATACAAATCTTGGCAATAGATCCCACGCACAAGTACAGGCTGGGCAGAGGATAGATTGAGACTAACCCTGGAGAAAAACACTTGGGAGTGTTTGTGGACAAAAAGCTTAATATGGTTCAGCAATGTGTGCTCACAGCCCAGAAAACCAATTGTGTCCTGGGCTGCTCCAAAGCAGTGTGAGCAGCAGGGGAGGGAGGGGATTCTGCCCCTCTGCTCTGCTCTGGTGAGACCCCACCTGCAGTGTTGCATCAGCTCTGGGGTCCCAGCTCAGGAAGGACATGGACCTGCTGGAGCGAGTCCAGGGGAGGCCATGAAGATGATCAAAAGGGCTGGAACACCTCTCCTAGGAAGACAGACTGGGAAACTTGGAGCTGTTCAGCCTGGAGAAGAGAAAGCTCTGGTGAGACCTTCAAGCAGCCTTCCAGTACTTAAAGGGGGCTTAAAAGAAGGCTGGAGAGGGTCTTTACAGAAGGGTGTTTAGTAAGGGAACAAGAGGGAATACTCTTAAGCTGAAACGGAGCAGGTTTGGATTAGTTATTAGGAGAAAATTCTGTGGAGGTGGTGAGACACTGGAACAGGTTTCCCAGAGAAGTGGATTACCTATCCCTGGAGATGTTTAAGACCAGGCTGGATGGGGTTCTGAGTAACCTGGTCTAGCTGAACATTTCCAGCCCATAGCAGAAAGGTTGAAACTAGATGATCTTTAATGTCCATTCCAACTCAAACCATTCTATGATTCTATGACAAAGATGAATAAATTTAAAGTGGATAGTATTTTGCAGCAGCTTTCCTTCTTAATTTTCTAATGACACAAAAGGCTAATAATTTCTCGTGTATCTGTTGCACATGTAGATCAACATTATACCCTGAACACAGTTACATTCACAGATATACATGAAAAATTTTGAATGCCCTGGACAGTTTTCTTAAGATGTTGGATTTATACAAGAAAATATGTCTCCCCAAACCTAATCAGCCTTTTAATTTCTCTGTAGTTACTTTAACTGAACAAGATTAAAAGCCAGCCAAAGGAAATAACAACAGGGACAGTCAAGTCAGCATGTCAAGGGAGTCTTGTTTACAAACTATAGCCAACATCAATTTATTTCTGGCTTCAATTCCTGACCTCCACTTTAAAAGCAATTATTCACAAATGACAAATCTTATGAAGTCTGAGGACTGGCATGTTAAGGATCTTGTAAGTATAATAACCATATATTTACTCATTCTAAAATCTTCATTTGGCACCTCCAAAATGCCAGGCAGATTTAGTAGTCAGATGCCTGTTTATTGAACTGATATATGCAAATAATATTTGTAAGCTGTAAACTGGCATTCTAAGATGGTATCTGTAGAAAAAAAAGGCAAAAATGTATTCTAGACTTGCAAATACTTTTATTACTTCAGAAACACCATAATCAAGACTATTGTCTCTAGACAAAAGTTTTTTTTTTTCCTTTTGCTTCCACAAATAATACATTGATGATCCATAAATGCCTTCTCTGCTGGAAGTCCAAAAGGCTCTTAGACTGCAATAGTAAAACAGGACTTGCTTGATTATCCTGTTATTCTTTTCAAATGCACTGATTTTTTTTCCAAAGCAATCAAATGTTTTCAACTTTCTGAACATATGCAATTCTTATTATTTTCTGTGGTTTATTCCACATAAGTTTTAATTCCACCACTGTGCCAATAAAAATGTGGGGAAAAAGGTGAAGAATAATATATATATTGATCTATGTAAGAATAGCAGATGCCATCTCTTCACCAATGTAAATATGTGGTGTAGTTTATCCAGTAAACGTGATACAAATCATGATTATTTTTGAAATAACCAAGATGAAACTTTGCCATTCATTCCTTTTGCTGTAGAAAAGTAGAGAGCTCTCTGAGATCTCTGAGCTCTCCTTCTCTGAGAGCTATTGTTTATCTCCTTATTTAAATTCTAGTTAGTGTTTGTCAGAGGTAAGCATCATAGATATTTCTTTGCTAATGCTGACAATGTTTGGTAGCAATCAGAAAAAGCCTTCAGTTTATTGCACACATTTTGATTTACAAGTAAATTCTCACTTAGCTAACAGCTTTGTTTATCTCGTTGGTATCCCAAGGAAATCAATGGCTGACAAGAGTTTGAAATTAAAATGCAGTCAAACTAAAGTATCCTCAGAAAAAATAAATTATGCACTACCATTGAAACACTTCATTTCATTGCTGGACATTTTTGAAATATTTAACATAGAATTAACAATAACTTTATATTACAGAGGACCTGTGTAGCATCCATTAGTGTCATTCTTGAGAGTCTTTTGAAAGTAATTAAATAATATAAAACATGGTTCACTATTTGTTTTAATGATATGTTGAAAAAGAGACAAAGTTATTTGACTTCTTTTTGTGACTGCATTTGCGGTATCCTGTTCCTATTGTGCTAGTTTAATCCCATTGGGTTTTGACCTTTGCATGACACATCCCTTGGCCAGGGATATCCTCTGGTGATGCTAAGTCATAACTGAGGTGTTGTGTGAATGTATTTTAATTCACTTTAAGGTGTCTGAAGTGATGTGATGACTGTGGTGCGGCTCATCACAGAGGTGTTGTCATGGCGTGAAGCACAGAGTGAATCTTAATCTTCGGTGCCCTCCAGTGTGGCTAGAGAGCATGTGGAGTCATATAAGGCTTCAAAGCTGGCTGGGGTAGTACTGACAGGCTGTGAAGGGTGGAGACAAAGAAATTTGATGAAGTCTCATACATGTTCCCTTTCTGAGGAATCTCTGGAGTGATCTATGTCGAGAAAGCCTGAGATGAGTTAACCAAGGTGGAAGCCACCAAGCAGTCGGGTAATGTGGGCAATCAGGAGTCCAGTGCTGGAGTGATTCCCTGGCCTTCTGCTCTGTAGAGGTATAGATACATCCTGAGGATCTTAAAAAATAAAAACAAGGGAAGTACAGGGATACATTAAAGCATTTAGGTGTATTCGGGTGCCCAGCAGTTATCAGGAAGCACATGAAAGCCTCACCTAACTTACAGATTTTCACATAAAGAACTCTTTCCACTAAAGTAACTTTTAAAATATATCTGTAGGTAAGACTGTGGATTTGGTTCCCATAAGGGTCCACTTAAGTCTTATGTGATGTGGTACTGAGAGTCACTGAGATGCCTGTGGATCCTGCCACGTGAGAACAGGTTGAGTTGAGATTGATTAGGAAGACAGAACAGGGAGCAGATAGGACCCCATATTCATTGTTAGCTGCAGTTGCCTCTAGTTCCTAGCAGTTTGTTTTGTTTCTTTTTCTCCTCTAAAATAATAGCTTGATGAGTACATAGATTTATCTAGTTGTATTTATGTATATGCATGAAAATGAACTTCTGAACTTTGCACAAATACTGAAAAACACTGAAGGAAAACTGAGTTGAAGTAGTTATTTGCATTCCATTTGCAAGTTTCACAGTATTATGGTCCTCTTGTTTGCAGGAAGTTTTCTACAGTGTAGATCAGGACTATAAACCTGGCTTCCCAACAAGGTATCTTTCACCAGGACAATTTTTTTCCAGTCTTCAGTCTATTTCTTGTTCTTATTTTTCCCAAAAGCCCTCAAGCATGGCTGGGAACCAAGAGGTTTGTTCATCCTTCAACCTATGACTAAAAGGGCATTCCCCAAAGGTATAATCGACCAGCTGAATAGTGCATATCCATTTGTGTGAGGAGCATACACGTAGGCATTTGGTCATGTATGTGTCCTGATACACATACTTGCTCCTTTGCAGCACCAGACGTGTCTATGAGAAGGCAGAGGCTGTTTGCATTTTGTACATGCAATGGATGCATGGGGTATCACGTGACAAGGAAGAGGCTAAGGAGTCATTCTGTCTTAGGTGAATAGAAGTGGCTCCATCCCCAATTTATATATTAGCCCCCAGGGAATCTTCCTGTGCTCTATTTCACTGACCCATGGCAGGACTCATCCTGAAAACTCTTCTGGTGGACAAGACATACTCCCACAGGCAGCAAACATCGATCATCCCTTTAAGACATTCTGGCATCAGAGAAAACACAAATTCCTTGAACAGGGCCCACACTGAACTCAAGCTGGGTATAAGCCAATGAATGGACATGAGCAATGGATCAACATATTCAAGGAAAACTGTGTTGGTAAGCAGATGGGATGATGGATGTTAAACTGGCTGTAGCTTTTACACAGTATATTCCCAGAAATAAGTAATCACATTAGAATTGACTATGATCCCTCTTATCTCCAACAGTGCAAAATAGATTTAGGAACCCATAAACAGCCAGAACTATTGTTCATGAAGACTCCACAGAAATGTGTTTGAACAATTGACTTGCTCAGAATATTCTTAGGAACAGGTTTTTCACTATCCACATAAATTTTACCATAAAAGAGGACCTTTTAATAACCTTGGAGACTGCACAGAATCCAGGAAAACCAGCTCCACACGAAAAGAACACAGCACAGGACTTTTGGTAGATTATGACACTGTACAACTTTTGAAGAAAGGTTATCTGTTCTCATGAAAGTAGAAATTTTGAATATCAAATTGGGAGAGAAGATAATATTGAAGTAAAGATAAATGATTAAGCCTCAGGAGAGATGGATTTAACTCATATCTCTGATTTCTTGCCAATTTTATGACTGTTACTTCATACCCCTCTGTTTCGGTCTACATACTAGATAAGATATTGCATTCCTCCCAGCTGTTGTTCATGTTCTCTGTTTAAAATATGGCTTCTGCCATGAATATGTCTGATGAAAAATGCATGAACTGTGACATCTCTTTGACACAAACTCTTTGGTGACTCCAGTTCATAGTTCTGCAATCCAAGAACAGTCATGAACAACTACAATGAGGACCAGAATCTGAGGATACTCAATGCAAAGCGAAGGAGAAGTGGTATGAAAATAAAGAGTGATAATCAGAATCTTTTCAAACAACATTGCATACCAGACAGACAAAACCCATAAAGCTCGGACTTGTTTTAATAGCAGCTGAACCATCTGTCAGTGGTAAATTCATTGACCAGTGCTGTCAGATTTACTGGAACACCTAAGCCTGTGTACCATATGAAAGCAGAGCTACTGATAAACGTGATGGAGTCAGTAGTCATATCTTTCTAATTCCTACATTTCATCATCATCCATCATAGTTAGATAGTTTCTAAGCATTCTGGGCATGAACTGATAGTCCTGCAGTTTCGATTAGCATTTAAGTGTTATATTGCTC
Organism: Melanocharis versteri; assembly: GCA_013397845.1. NCBI lineage: Eukaryota > Metazoa > Chordata > Aves > Passeriformes > Melanocharitidae > Melanocharis > Melanocharis versteri. The sequence continues at coordinate 342,028 of VZTG01001080.1, forward strand.
AAGTTATTATTTTCCCGCCACAATTTCCATGTTTTGGCGGGCTCTGACCCTAGCTATGTGTATTGCTGTGGGCCTCAAGCCTTTCTTTCAGCTGCTATTGAGTTACTACTACCAGTAACACACAAATTTAAAGTTTGTTTATCTCTTTCTTTCACAGTCACTCAAATCCAGTCTAGTATTGTGGTTATTACCTTTCTGTTTATTATGTCAGCTGCATATGCATGTAAAGCTGTACAGCCCATTATTTACTGATAATAGAAAGAATCTATACAGGGAATTCCCCATTTTGCAGGGGGAAAAGAAAATAACAAGCGGTTAGGTATCTGCCCCACGGGCTCAAACTGCAAAGATTTTACTGGATAGCTTTTCTTTGTCTTCAGTGGTCAGTCCCCAAGAGACCCATATCTGTAAAATTAATAAGCTTGTTGCTCAATTGTACTGTCAAAAGGAAAAAATAACTGATACATTTGAGCTCATTTATTTTTAGCTTGATGCAAAGCCATGTTAGGTATAATCCCATTTTTCAGAGTGAACGAAATCCCATGTTATCAGAAAAGCTAGAGCTGTTGTGTCAGATTGATGGAGCTTAACTTGTTTAGCCTGACAGATGCTGCTCAGGATCAAAAGACTTGGATGTAAACAATGGCATATTTTCAAGGTCAGGAAAACTCTAGGGAAGTTGTCTTGGTATGATGTAGGATAGAATGAAGAGGCATGTTAAATGTGTAGATAAACAGAGCCATCTGAAACAGGATAACTTTTATAAGGATGAGTCCCAGGACATGAGGCAAGTCCAGTCAGGCAAGTGCAGCAATACACTGCTGCTCATTCTTAAGATCACTACATGATGGCCTCTTATCTTTAGTAAATCCTTAGCTTAAATCCTATTTTTTTCTCACTGCTTCTCTAGGACGTAAGAAGACAGATTCTTTCTGTATTTCCAAGATCTCCTTATTTTGCAATATAAAAATGGTACAGTCTTTAAACAGTTGTCCTCAGTATTTTGTTAAAATCTGGAAGAAAACTTAATAATTTCTGAACAGAGGCCTTAGTGTTGGATAGATAGTATAGAAATATGGAGTGTCTTTCCCTTGTGAGCACTGTTATTGTGAGACTTTTGAGCCCCCAGTCTTGGAAAATTTTATTCCAAGGGAGCACAGAAACATCAGAGAAGACTCTGGGGTAAAACTCTGTTCTTTTGCCCAGCTTTAAAATGAGTTTGACCCCAAAGCTAATAACCATCTAGTAAAGGTTGGAGTGATCTAAAGAAATGAGTGATGTTTATATTTGGATGACTGTCGAGTCATTTTAGCCCACAGTCAAGTGTTTTTGCTAGCATTTCTTTTATAAATAGTATCTCTTGAAGACTTTTCTCTGTGTTATTTGACTAAAAGTTAACTTTTTTATTTCTCTCTCCTTCTACCTTTTTTCCTAAGCAGAGTATAACGATGTGGAAGAGCAGAATGTCAATTCTTGTTCCATTTCTGTGTTTCATCTCTGTTTCTGGAACAGTATCTAGTAGGCACAAAGATATCAGTCAGTACCTGACTGGAGGCTGGAAAGACAGGCAAAGGCTATGGCAGATATGTGGATCTCTAAGCAACTAATAATTTTATTGAATACTATCATTGTAGAAGAAAGGAGGGACAACTGCAGGCCACCTTAATCTTCTACAGATCTTTACGCTCAAACATTTTAATAGATAGGTGTCCAATTCTCTGACCCACGTAGAACAAATGCAAAATTGTCATAAGCATTCGTATTTGACCAAATGAAAGTAGCATTATTATAACTAAAAGCACTGAATGCAGTCAGTCCAACTGTGTTACATCTAAGATCTTTCCTGGTTATGAAATATTTATATCCAAACCAGAGATTTCTTGTCTGTTTTAAACAAGCTGATAACTCTGAAGACTTTTCAAAGATTATCACGCAAGTGTTTGGTTTCTTCTAGCAATGGTTTTCTTTCTTCACAAAAGTGAGAAACAGGCCAACTTTTCCCATCTCTAGACTGTAGTTCAGTCTGCTACAAATGTTGCAGAAACAGGAAATTTGACATTTCCAGCTATTGGCTGCAATTTGCAATCCATTGCAGAATTGTGAAGTCACTGAGATGACATTTCTTTGAATGTCACAGTCGTGTTGGTGGAATTAATGACAGCATAATAAAAAAATGAATTAATAGTACGATTATTGAACACTACCCAGACTCACTATTTTAGGTATCACAGAGACTAAAGTGATATTGCACAATTCCAGAATCTAGAAAATCATCTGGGTTTTATGTTCAAAATTTTTCTTCTGCTGGTGAGCATGTAGTGTTGTACAGCTGGGCGCACAAGCAGAAACTTGAAAACTACCAAGACATCTAGTGATTTTTCATATGTAAATTTTAGTACCCACATCAACACCAACAACACATAAAACATTAACTGCCTTCAGAATATTCCTGGATGTGGCAATACATTTCTTTTTCTTTTTTTTTTTTTTAGCTACAAAGAAAGCCTCTACTATTAGTGCTCAATTATGAAGTCCCCTGAAAGTCAATTTTTTCTCCATCATTGTAAACACAAGTTAAGACACTGGCTTTTATGATAAATAACAAGAATCCTCTTCAGGTGAAAGAGGAGCTCAAATTTTATATTGCACTCATCTGACATCTCAATGATTAAACATGAACCAAATAACTATCACGGTTTGTACCATCCTCCCTGTATTAATCAATTAAGTATTCTATTAAATTTGCTGTGCTTGTCCTAACAATTTCTACTTTCAGAGGACTAAAGAATTTTTTGTCCTCTGAATGTATAAGTGTGCTACAGAAAAGACCAAAGGAGAGTTGGGCATTTTGTTCTTTACAGTAAGGTCATCTGAAGAGGAAAGAAAAGTTTATTGGAAATTTATATGGGAAAAAGTTTTTTTTTTTCTTTCCTGCTAACAAAACCTGCAAGGAAACAAAGTTCCCAACTATTGGTTTGAGCTTTCTGCTGGCTATATAAATGTGTTAGTTGGTTGACAGTATTTGTATATTCAAGGTTTTTTGTGCTAATTTTAATATTACTAACATTCTTGTATTTATTCTGTACTAACAGCTAGAGAATCAGGTCACTGTCTGGTTGTCCTTAACTTCTGAAAATGAACTCACTGCTCAGCTGGATTTGAGTCAAAAGCAGAGGACCCTAGCTGTCAGTAGGACTCAGAGGTGTGTTCTGGGAAGAGAAAGGAGACCCTGTACCAGCCCTCACTAAGAGAAAGGCTGCTGAATGAGAGAATATGCATTACTAGACAGCTGTGAAGCCAAGTGGGAAAACAATGTGAATGCTTTAAACAGGAATAAAAATATTTTATCAGAACTTCTATCAACCCTAAGATTCAAATACACAGAAAAAAAAAAAAAAAAGGTCTGGTAAATTTTGCTGTTCTCATTACTTTTTTTTGAAGATTTTCCTGTCCATTCTGTTAGAATGGAAGCTGTGACAGTGGGGCTTAATGCTGTAGCAAATATTGGGCTTCATAACAAAATACAGAGACACGGAATCCCAGGTCCCAGAAGGCACTAGCAATTATCCCAAATAATTACTCCTTAAGTATTAAATATATGTAATCCCCTGTAGGGTCCCCCTTCCCGCTATACCTTCCAGGGGTTATAGAAGAGGGAAGATGAGATTCCAAGGTGGTGCTAAGCTTTGGTGTCCAACAGTTTGATTGACCATGAAGTGATAAGTAGCAGAACAGAGAAGCCTCCTTCCAGTTTTCCCTTCTCTTGCTGCATGTAGAAGGGGTTACATGAGGCTCCATGAAACGTATTTCCGCTGCTGGAGAGCTCTACAGTCCAGAAATTGATTTTTTGCCTCTTCCTGTGAACCTTGAAAAGCATTCCATAGAGAATTTACACATAAGTGATTCTTCAAGGGGACACTTCATCATTTATGATCTGTTTGAACTAATAGATAGCCAAAATAATGGAAAATCCCATTGCAATCACAGGTTTTCCTGGCAAAGGTTTAAGACTGATGTTAATGTAACTTGTTTCATGGTCTAACACTCATTGAGAAAATCTGAAAAATGAGTACATATAATTACTTATCCATACCTTGTAAACACCATTTAAAACCTTCAAAATGTTAATGTGAATGCAAACCATAATTTTTTCCCTCAGGAACAGAAAATGTGTCTGAAGTACATGCCAGAAATCTCATGTTGCTAAGGTTTTATTACCTGAAACGCAGAATTTGAGGCAATTAATTTCCTTAAAGATATTGCAGTAAATGTCATTGCTAGCTGGAACATAAAGTTTCAGGGATTAATAACACAGTCACCAGTCTGTTAAACAAGAACAGCAACAGTGCAAGGTATTAAGAAGTTATTGCAGATAAAACCAATGAGAAAAGTGCAGCTGTAATCTTTCTTAGTCATCAAAAATAACACTGTGCTGGTTCTTAAAAAGTAAAGAATCAGCACTGTTATGGATTCAAGCTTGTTTCTATACTCACGTGACACAGCAAACTTTCCAAATTCTCTGTGTTGGCCAAAGAAAAGCTGAAGATAGTGCTATAATACAAGTGACATTCACTATTTAACAGCTTGTAACTATGTTACAAGCTGCTAGATAGTGAAGATGTTTTAGCAGAAATTGCATGAAAAGGCCTCATAGAAACACTGCACTGTCTCATGAATTCAGCACTTCAGGGCATCAAAGCACTGTAAACATTAGCTGAATGTTAGTCATAGTTCCTTTGATTGGTAAGACAAAAATTAAAATCTTCCTCCCTTGTAAATGCTGTAGAGTTGCAGTTTCCCTTGTCACATACAAGGCATTGAAGAGAGCGAGTCATATTGTCATTCAGAGTAAATCAGGAGACTCTGCATCCAGCCTACCAGGATGTATGAAATATCATTTGGATAGGACAGAATGCGTGATATGTGCAAGAAGATTAAAATCAATTTTAAAAGTTTAACAGCCTGCTTTGCACAAGCAGAATTTTTTTCAATATTTACTATTTCAATATTTATTTTCCACATATGTTGATTCTTCTGAGATCTTCCACCTGCTTCAGTTACGCTGCTTTGAGATCTCTGGTGATATGAGAAGAGCCTGTACAAAGAGAATGTGGTGTTTAGCACTACTGAAAAAGGGTTTGAAAGTACAGCTGCAATCCAGTCTACCTATCCAGATACGCGACATGGAGCAAACTGGAGCACTGTGTCACCTAAAAAGGCTCATAAAACAAGCACCTTTCCTCATCAAGAGAATGAGAAAGATCTCTCTGATACGTGCAGAGGGAAAGTACCACTCACCTTTTAGGCATCTGTTTTTCTCATGTAGTCTATAAGGAACAGTGTTCGTTTAGTGATGATGAGTGTCTTTGGCATAAGAGCCTAACATCAGAGCCTTCCCTAATTCAGAAGGTGAAAGACACAGAGCTCTCCTTCCAGCTCCCAGACACTTCTTGTCTTCATCCACTGAGAGTGTAATGTCTCATGCATGAAGCTTAGAGGGAGTTGCACCTTGAGCTTCATTTCCCTTGCCCAAGTCTGTGGCCTGAACTCTGCATGAAGTTTCTATTTCTCTCTCTCTCTGGCACCTTGGAGTTTTTCCTTCCTCGCTGTGCAATATTACAGGTTCACCAGGAGGGTGGGAATGTCCTTCCCAGGATATCCCATGGCTTCATCACTCAGATGCTCTTCTGAGATATTTTAGCTGTGGCAGCAGCTGCTCTCAGACTGGGAAAAAGATGTCAATTTGGGTCTTATGAAATTCATTGCATTTGGGCAGCATCTCCATAACACAGTGTGTGGAAGATGTATTATTTATACATAGAAGAGCAGACTGATTGCACAGAGTGAGAAGCAGGGCCAGCATGTCCTGGATAAATTGAACCTACTGCATTTCTGCTGTGCTTTGGGACTGTGGCCATTTGTTTTCTGCACACCAGGCATGCTGTGTGGATCTGCAGATGCTGCTCCTCCGCCAAGCTTATTGTTGCCTAGAAGTCACAGGGAAATGTACCACACTTTGCAGTGTTGTAAGGAGAAGGTCCTTAGGCAAGCTGGTAAATCTGGATCTGAGGATATTTTTGTAGCTCTTGGTCAAGTCTAGTTTTCACTCTTCTCCTCCAGACTACTGAAGTCTGAGCTAAGCACCAAATATTTTTTTCTTTCACTAAGAGACAAATTGAGACTTATATTCATCCCTAATGGTTATCTGTATGACAATGATATCGACCCCTAAGATCATCCTTGTTTATTTGACAGGTTGGGCTGTAGTCACTGAGGCTAACATCCTGCTCACAGAGAGGTTCCAAATCTCTGCTGAAGTTGAGTCAAAACCTTTTTCATGAGACAATAGAAGTGAGGATTTCTACTGTGCAAGGTGGAATCTTTTTCAGGTCTGAAGTTTTCCTTAATATGATAACAAATTAAACTTACCTTCTCAGTAGATTAAAATATCCAAAACTTTCATGGTCTTATTAAGAGTGTGGGTGGTTCAGAAGGAGTGTGGGGCATGCCCATATTGTTGCCGGTGGGATACATCCCAGAACAAGCTACATGACACAAGGTCTTTTTTTCAGGAAAGAAGAGGGACAAGAATCCCTCATTTATCCTGGGAGAAGGGAGAAACTGGCTGAGTAACATCAAAAGTTACAAAGGCAGGTCAAAAATCAGAAGAAAAAGGAGTAAAGCCTTTAAGGCTCTAGCAGTGTTCTGCTTGCACTACCAAGTTTACAGCTGCTGATCCAGCTCCAATTCAGCTATCTCTAGCTTATTCCTTTTACCTTAAGCAATGCAATAAAGCAAGTGAAGAGGTTTTCTTAAGTGGTAGTTGTAAAAGCAGGATCTGTTTATTCAGTATAATATGAGATGCATTCAAACATTGTATAATGAGATGGATCTGAAAATATGGCTCTCTGCTTTTGCCCATTGGTTTTGGGATAGTTAGATTTCTTTTTGTAAAATTAGAAAAAGAAAGAAAAATGACCTTCAACAGCAAGTAGAAGTCTAATTAAATTCAATGAAATTTTTTTGTGCTTTTCCATGACTTTGATAATACTGAGATGTATAGATCACTGTACATTTCCATCTGGTTCGAGATCAGTGGTCACATAAGCTAGACTCATTCCCAGCACATTTCAGTCTTGTGAAAGGATCAAGAGCAGAATTCAACTGTTCTGGGAATCTTGATAGGTGATTAAATGAACAATCATCTTGTTCCCCCTTAGTGGTGTGATATGTAATGATTTGCTGTCAGCTGGGAGGAAGATCTGAGAGAGTAGATAGATTTCATATAAACAGAGGGATAGAGATGAAAGACAGTAATTCACTGTTATGTATCAAAGGGAGAAGGAGTCTGCGTGGTCACGCAAATTTCCAGACATGACTTTTTACAAAAAATTGCATCAGCATCTACCAAGAGGATCCTGGCATCCTGGAATGGGGTGGATCAGGATGAAACACGATAGGAGGTGGAGGAAGACAGGAAAGTGGAAAAAAGGAGGAATATGAGAGCTGAGCACTGACTAGAGGTAGGTATTGACGATGTTACAGTTTCACAAAAAGGCAACTTTTCTGGAAACTGTTATGGTATTTGACAGAGAACTTCATAGAATTCTGTAATAAATGTAACATTTTGCAATTCTCTTATTATTAATGATGTAGTTGAAGTAGCAGAGAAAACATCTCACCTGACATTTATATTGAGTGCATTTTCTTTTTGTCTTCTAATAGATGCAGGGCACTTTGAGTTACAACCTCATAATTATGGATGATAGTTATAGAAACAAGCAGGTCTGAAGTTTAAACTTATAGTCTTAGAAGATCATCTACATTTAAACTATGTTTGAGCATTATTTGAAGCTTGTCTCAAATCGGATTTTCAGCTTTAATTAATTCCATGAGTCTGTGGGTTAAAGTTCTTGGTGTAAAAGCAGGATTATTTTCAGTTTGTTTTAAGTTTCCCCTTGCAAAGAGATGTGAAAGAGCAGGAGTACTGTTTCTACATAGCATTGATAATTTACTTTATATTAACAGCAACATCTCAGAAAGAGCCATCCTTAGATCTGCTGAATTATACACTTGCTGGTCTGCAGTCTGCTGGGGTTTAGAGAAACTCAATCTCTTTTGATTTAAAGCTCCATTCTCTTTGGTTTAAGGCTCACATCTGGCACTGGATTTGATCTTTTGACTTTCACAGCGGAGATGGCGGTTATCACAAGGATTTCTAGAGGGTTCCCTGTTGTTCCTTTAGGTTGACAGGGCAAAGCTGTTGGCTATCTACAACAAGGTGCCAGAAAAACCTCATGTCTTCACTTAACACTTGTCCCTGAGGACCTGACTTCTCAAGCGTTCTGAACGCAGCTATTGACACTGTACCTGCAGTTGCTATCTTTAATCACTGTAGGTAGTGTGAGGAAACCATCCTTTAAATATTTAGGGGGTTTTTCTGATCCACTGGTGGCTGGATGACATGTCTTGTCTCCCATTTGCCTTCATGCTTTTGGAAACCTCCTACTAATAAGGTCGTCTCATCACTATGATATGTCATTAAGGATGAGAAATGCTGCAATTCTCTGAAGCTATTCATTTTCCTTTATGTGTATTTATCCTCAGTATTTACTTATAAAGGCTTAAAGAGAAAAGAGTGGGATTCAATCCGTCTCATCATGACCTTTAACAGTTCTTTCACCTGTTTATTTACTGTTTAATTTCTGGCTCAAGCTGTTACCATTTATTATTTAACTCACTATATTGCCTGATTCTACAAGGTCAGTTAGGGTGCTGTTTATTGAAAAGATGTACGTAATAAAATACTCAAACATCATGTCATTGCTTTTAAATTAAATTCTCCAGAAAAATACAGTTGAGTAGTTAGCGAGCTAGTCAAGTGGTCTAGGATGTTTACAAGGAAACACAGCATGCCTCGAAGGAACTTCTAATTTTAAAAATTAAAAACCTGGCTTTCCTCAGGGGTGAAGTATCTTCAAGAGCAGAAATCTACCATGAAATGCAGTAACTCTCTTCTCTGAAACAATGCAGACAGCATTTTTAATGCAGTTTTTTAATTATTTATGTGAGAGACTTCAGCCCTGGGAATTACAACATGATTTCAATAGTAGGATGGAAACTGGGACAATCCTTATCTTACTATTTAAATAGACGTGGCTCTTTATGAAGCCATCAGGGTTACTCTGTTTGGCAATGGTACAAATATTTAGTCTGAGCATCACAGAATCAGAACTTTCTTATCCCATACCATGTTTCTCTGGTAGGTTGAGTATCTTGATTGGAAAAGTAGGAGTACTGTAATGTCTTTCTAATTCTTAATGTTCTCCAAAGTCCTGTCCCTGCTGTCAGAATAAAAGGGCCCACTGCTTTTGGGGCTTAGGTAGCTTCATGAGAGATCCTATGGGCTCATAAGTAACACTGTCCCTTTACAGTGTCCTACACTGTATTACACAAATCTGTGTGCATATGCTTCCTGTCGGCTTGATTTTGTAAGTTTGCTTTATGGTGCTTTTCTCCTCAGCTAAGCCACTTTTATTTGTCCTTTGTCATTACTTCCAACCTTGATGGAGTTTATCTATGCATGCTATTATTGACTTCATTGCTGTCACCTGAAAAATGTGGCCTCTTTTCAAACCATTCGTTTGGTAAAAGTGACTTTACTCTATCAATTTTGATGACTTTTGGAAATTAGAAGTAAGCAACTAAAATAACTGAATTAATGAGGTTAATTACTCAGAAAAAAAAAAGTTTGGATACAAAATGAAGAGCCTGAGAATTAGTACTGTAGGAGCAGGACAGAACCCAGTGTTCCCATCAGTGATCCGATACTGCCAGCACCCAGGGATTTCAGCAATGAAACATGGCAGTGGATGAAGGGAATAATGAGATATTGCCAGGGTACTGAGCTTGCTACACAAGACATAATGCAGCTACTGTGACTGTTGAGACCTCAGGGCAATATGATTCTGTTCTCATCTATTCCAAGAGTTAACTCAGCTCCTTCAGCAGCCACTCTGTGTGTATGCCTGGACAAAAAGAGATGGTATGAGTAAAAGATGTACACTGCTGATTTTAACCCACAATCTTCCCTCCACTCAGTGCTGTAGTCACAGTGCAGCCAAAACAGAGCCTGTCTTCTCTTTGAAAACCTGCTAAATAGTTTCCTATTCAAAATGTCATTTATTAGCTTGACATATTGAGCTACAAGGATTTCATTTCAGACGGGGCTGTAATGATCTGGATATGGTTCAATAAAATAGTGAGATGAATCGATTCACTGTAATGGTTTCTGTACATACTATTGCCATCCACCTTAGAGAGATTGAATGAATTCTTTCATGCCAGCTCTAGACATATTCTTCCTTTACACTTGGTACAACATTTTTTTCCCCATCCTTGAAGTTCTCAAAACAGTGAAATGACTTTTATCTTTAGCTCACAAAGATGTTAAGACTGGGGGAAAGGTTGACTCCTTCTCTAGATGATGCTACAGCAGATCCAAAGCTAAGTAAAAATGTTGCTACAAAAATGTTCTTCTACCCCTTACTAGTTTTTTGCCTTCCTTACTGTAAGGAGAAAGCTGAGATAGAAACTAGCTAATTTATCTGCAGGGGCACCCTTCTTCACAGGAAATACTCAGCTGGAAAAATTTGTGGTAAAAATAAAGTTCCAAGGGAAAAGACAACCTGAGCCAGAGAGGCACATTGTAGAATTAAGGAAAGACTCAGTAAAGTTGCACATAAAGTACTGGAAACACCATAGACACCATAGATGTAGGGGAAGAATGGGTCCTTGGGTTGGTTTATATGACCTTCACTGTATCACATAATCTAGTCCAGCTGCATTGGCAGTAGGCTTACAAACCAGTAAAAGAAAGACTTATGCAATGCAAACGTGCACGTTGTAAAGATAAAGTCATGTACTGCACTGATAAAACCCAACCAAGTCTGCAATGAATGGGAAAAAATTATTGGACTTATTTTTATCAGGGATGGGTGCTGATCACCAGATTCTCAAATCCAGCGAAGAGCTCTGCTTTTGAGGATTAAAGGTTGTATTTTCTCCAGCTGGTTTCTCCATTCCACAGAAAGATTTTAGAAATATGAATTGTTATCCTGTTCTAGATGACTGAAATGCAGAGCCTTGACAGAGATGTAAGATGTGGGGAAACAATCTCCTTTTTACCGCTGAAGTGTTTTCATAGAGTGTTTGAATAGGGAGAAGATAAGAAAATTCATTGCTTGTGTTGTTAAATGAAAGGAAGCAGCAAATAATCCTTCAGTGGCCTGATCCATAACACAAAAAACCCAGGAGTTTTCTAGTCACTCTGTCTCTGGCAGTGGAGCCAATAATCCCTCTGAAAGCTGGCCTGCTCAAGGAAGCTGCTCTAAATCTCAGCTTCTGGGGCTTGCAATTGCCAAGTAAGTAATTCCACTCTCAGATTTAGGTAGTTATTTTGGACTGTGTTCAAGGTGAGAACAGTGTGAAAGCCAGTGGTTACAGAGAGAAAGGTGGGTATCACAGGGTGGTGTTACGGATTTCCACTTCGGGTTTCAGTGCCCGGTGAAGATGTTTTCTTTGAGTGCCTGCTTAAGGAGCAGGGAGATGCACTTCAAAGGCCTCCTGTGGGGATTCAATCCACTGCAGCCATCAAGCTCAGTAGCTACGAAGTGGCACCCCATCAGAGTTTTTGGGTGTGTGAGAAGAGTTTTATGGAGAAGAGAGTACAGGAAGAGATTTCAGTGGTTAGATGGGCAGGTGAGCTGCTGCCACGTGCCCAGGTGGGGATGGCTGGAGTGTGCCTGCCTCCCTGCAGTGGTCTCCCAGAACGGTGCCCAGGCAGTGCTGTGCTTGCTTCTCCTTCTCCAGTGTATCTTGGTATAGTACGCTCACAGATAATCCCAGTGCTTAAAAAATGCCATTCCTTCTGTAGAAAGGAATTACTCATGTCAACAGATGATTCACCGAGGGGGAGGAGTGAACTGTTTTGTATGCCAAGGGAGGAAAAAGGTCTCTGTTACTTGAGAATCTTAGAGGTGGGGATAAAAATATTTCAGCTGATTCTGGGTTCAAGGATCCCGTTTTTCTTAGGGTTAGGAAGAGATATATGTTTGGCAAGTAGCCAATATATCAGAGTGTAGCTAATGTGTACTTATTATTTGCAATTCTATTTCCTTTTTTTGACAGAAAAATCTACAGGCTTCATGGGTGAAAAATATGATAATTTTTCCATTGTAATTTCATTCCTAGGACCTCACGTAATTTATATCAGAAAGAGAAGTTACTAGAGCAATCATACTACCTATGTTTTACTGTTGTTATTTTTGCTGGACAGATCCCACAGATAAAGTAATGCTAAATACCGTGCGTCTGTGATCAGGAATGACATACATGGGATGTGTCCTCTTGATCCTGTTGGATCATTCCCTTTCAATTCTTAGACTTAAGATGCTTAAAGATGAGTTTCTCTCTACACTGCTAGAAGGGAGGGGAGAAAAGTTCCTTCTCATCTATGTGTTCCGTCACCAGGTTATTCTAAATATCTGCAATGTGGGACTGAAAGATCAAAGATTTTGATTACTACTGCGACATACAAGTCCAAGGAAGACTTATATAAATGAGGATGAAAATGTGTGAAAATATTGGTCTTACCTCCTATGGCTAAGCAGAAGGTCACACTTGCTCTAGTCAAGATACCAGAATATTCCAGATGAGAAAGATGAGAACAGGAAAGCTGGGCTGAAATATAAATGCATAGTTGCTTAGTATCTAGAGATAAGTTACATACACACAGCCACTAGGACAAATGCCTAGATGTGCAATTGGCTCTGAAAGCTGTCTCACTCTTTATCTTTTCATACGTATTTTTCAATACTGGAGGATAGTGATTCTGGAATTCTCAATTGGAAGAGAGGAAATTAATGCTATACCTTGCCTCTCAGAGCAAGCTCACCCTGCAAATTGTCTTTGAAGTTACTTGATCCCTTAACAAATTAAATTCATTACATTTGTTGCATGGCTATCATGACAGCCAAGTGCAGAAAAGGTGTTTATGCAAGGCTTAGAACTGTCCTTTACTTTCAGACGAACAGATGTGAAATTTAGATTATCACTCCCCCACAGGAAGGTCAAATGTAGGGCATCTTCATATGATATGTAATTTTGAATGGAAAATGTTATGCTATTTCATATACTGACATCAGAGACAACATTACTTTAGTTAATTCCCAAGAGCTGCAAAACTTGATTTCAGTACCTGTTACTGGCAGCAGAAACCAATTTTAAAAAATCTTCTACAAGCATAACTGTGGGTTTTCTACATTGGGAAATTTTACAGTAAATTAGCTGCTTTGCTTTCTCAGTGTGGAAAGGAGAGAGGGAAGGGCCAGCATATAAATTTAACTTAGCCAGGACTAAAACTGTGCTGGGTATATAGACGATGCATTTACTTGGCATCACTGTCAGAGGAGGATAGGAGCCACCATCATTAATTTAGGAACACAGGTGCATGCATTCCTTACAGTTTTATTCAGCCACCTGCTGTAGGTACTTCATCTAGGCAGCAAGAAGCAGTTCAGACACTACAGATAATGCAGAAAAGGGATTATGTTCCTATGAGGTGAACAGCTGGGGTGGGATCCCTTTCCTGTATTGCATTGCGGGATATCTGGGATATCCTCCGGTAGGATATCTTGCCTGACCTCTGTGTGCTTCTCCAGAAAACTGCAGGTCTGTGTGTCCCATCTACCAGTGCTGCACAGGTGTCATGGGTAAGCTTCACAAAATGGTGCGAGGTGCCCACATTTAGGTAATGGAGTCATTTCCCTGAGGTGGGACTGATCTCCATATTGCAGGCACTGAAGTGTCTTGTAAGGTGGGTAAGTCCCAGCCTGCAGTTGTCCATATGGGAGTGAGATCTCTGAGCTCCTGCTGCTCCTGATGCAGGCACTTAATGAATTTTTCCAAACAGAAGTTTTTATTTCCACGTGCATGCTAAGGACAGATCGTACAGGACGCTGATACCTGCTTGGAATGTCTGCCGGAGGCCAAGTGGGATAGTCTTGGCACCTCAAATGGCCAAGCTACCTATTTATGTGCAAGCAAACTCTAAATCTCCATTGATTACAATGGGAACTCAGAGGTCTAATTCGCAGGTAGATACCCACATACAGTTACCTAAACTTGGTCATACTTTATGTGTGGATTTTTCTGTTCTGGCTTCTGTGGGGTAATGAGTAGAGTGATGTTTTTCACTTACAAAGTAGTGTATGATCTTCTACATACCTGAAAAACAATATGTCCTGTACCAGGATTTTATTTACTGCTGAAGAGCTTCTCCTTGGAGGAAAAGTTAAGAGAAATCCTCTTTCAGTACTGAATTTGTCCTTGACTGAGGTGTTGTTTAGTGACAGACTTGTAGAAAGGTACAAAATTATGTAGTCTCTTCGTTTTATAGCTGGCATTTCAATAATTACTATTGATTCACAACAAATATTTTGTGGGGAAACAATTTTGTTTGCTTTACTGATTTTACTCTCTTCTGTCCATTTAGCTATTTTTATTTGATTTCTGTTTGATACCCAAGCATTTACTTTTGACAGTGATTCAAAAAATATGATGTTATCACCTGTCTGTAGAATGAGTCAGCTGAGTATCACTGAATACCCATTTCACTAGATAGGCCAGTAAATCTTTCATTATCTTGTAAATGTTCAGTGCTCACTCCAGCAACACCGGAATGGCAAGTTTACTTTAGTGGCAAATAGGTTATGTATACTATTCCTTTTGCATATCTAAAGCAATTGAAAGTGCTTCAGTTCAGACTGTTTTTCCATAAGGATGCTGATGGAATGTCTTTAAATTGAAGTACTGGTCTTAGAAAGGGACCTAGTCACAGAGCTACCCTATGAACCAGTTCCTTTCCCCTGGAAATGAAATGTTCAAGCCCAAAATCATGCTGCTTCTGTCAACGTCTGTGATGCCTCGCAGCTACCTGGAGAACTGAGCTCATGCGTAAGTCTCATCAAGCTTCAGAAATTGGTATTTTCACTACTCACGTACTACACGTAATTTTCAAACCGAGGTCTGTCAGATGGGAACTCCTACAAAAAGCAGACAAAAGGAGAACTTTTCAAGATTCTGTCATTTCAGCTGGCAGAGAGTTTCTGTTCAGTATTTAAGGAGACTTTGGGTACACCTTGGTGGTCTTGTGAGTTAAAAAGTAGGAAATTATTCTGTCCATATAATGTACAGAGAATGTGAGTGACCCCTGCAGTCAAGAGGATTACTAAACTTTGTTTTAATTTCTAAAGCAAACCTCTGAGATTTTTAAACAGGAAAAGACAACACATTTCCAAATGCAAAAAACCTCAAGTAGTAGTCTGCCTTTTTGTAATGGAATAAAAATTCATGGACATACAATACATTCAAGATAGATTTTAAAGATGCTCTATGAGAGAGGGGATTTTTTTAAACATCAATGAATTTAATAGTAATAACATTATTGGTCTCCATTTATAGCAGTATCAGAGAATTTCAAATGTTTTCATCTTAATTAGTGATGCATCTCTAATTTTAAAACCACATCCCCATGTAGCTGCCAACTGCAGCTACACAGTGGAGTATCTACTTATTTTAAGCACTTGCTCTGCTTTTCCAGGTATCTAGACATGCACTAGCTGCATTATTTGTTGGAATTAGCAGTATAAATTATTTTATCAAGAGGATTTCAATGATTTTCAAGCCCTGGGGTTTCAGTGAAAAGCCAGCCATTGCAGGTGTCATGAGATATGCAGGTGCATTTTTCAAAAGTATAAGAAAGTCTTAGTTCCAAGAAGTATTGGCTTCCACAGAAGGCAAGTGAATTCCTGTGGGTCACTCAGAGAGAGGTCTGATTTTGGTAAAAGTTGCAGCCTGTGGATTCAAACTGCCTAACATGAAGATAGATAACATTGTATATAACTCTGCACAAAGGTCTTACAGTATCAAAGTTTGGAGTCAAATCCTGCCTGGATTTGTAGGATACATATTTCCAGAAGAGGCATTATGGCATCTTTTGATTTGGTGCAGTCTACAAAAGCACCAAACTGCATTGCAGTCCCAGCTCTTGGGACAACAAGCCAGTATTTGATCTGGTCTGTAGAAATCGTATCGTTTTGAGAGGAAGGTTTAATTTCTTCCTGTTATTGGCAAAGCCACTGCAGTCTTATAGTCTCGAGGGGAATGTATGACTGGCTTGTGTCCTCTGAAAGATCCACACCAAAAGGAAAAGGATGCACTTGAAACCTGTTCCTTCCTACTGCCATGTTTTGATTCCTGTGCTTTCCACCACTTTCTCTGACAATTTGAAACCGTCTCACCCTCACCCTTTGGGTTCTTACCAGTCCTGACCTTGTTTTTGCCCTGTCTTGCCATTTCTTATTTTTCAGCTTCAGCCTTGGGTTGAAAACCTACTTCCTCACATACTCTCAAGAAAAAAGGACTGGCTAAAAGCATTTGTGCTTGTATGCCCAAAGAAGTGAAGATATGCTTAGGTGCAATCACCTGGAACTGAGACACACTGACTCTAGGGCAAGTGGTAACTGTTCCAGTTCTGAAGAGTTGGGTCTGCATATTACATGTTGTACTGCTCAGCCGTGGATCTCACATCTTCCTCGTGCTGCAGAAGTGCTAGCAGAGGAATGCGTCCCAAGAAAAACAGCACAGACAAATTTGATTATCAGCTACACACTATTAACAACTCTCATCTCTCCCTGCTTGAGATCTTCTCTAGTTTAATTAATTGCCTGATCCGAGACAAAGCTTTTGGATAAACACACACTTATGAATATTGCAGATAAATCAAGCAGGGAATTCTAAATGGTATTCATCATTTCTTTCCTTTTGAAGTGTCCTCCAGGCACTAATTTGCCTTTTGATTTTCTTCTCTTTTATTTTTTTAAAAATACTCTTTTTCGTTCTTTAATTGGAGAAAAGTGGGCATGGTCAGAATAAGCTTGTGACATTGCTGTTCATCTTTCTTTTTGTGTTGTCATAATGCCTAGTTCATAGAAGACTTTGAATTACCCTAAAATATTTGGGAGCATTTATTCTACTTATGGGTATGCAGAGCAAGTGAACATTCCCTCCCCCAAGTGGAGGGAGCAGAGGTAAAAAAAAGGAGCCAGATGTTTTACTCAGCCATGTAACTTTGATTTGGGAAACTTATATCCAGCTTCTTATTCAGGCACAGAAAGATCTGAAGATAAAGCATTTGAATGCACAAATACATTTTGCCACATAAGTTTTCTTGTTAGGTCCTAGGTGTGTTTGGAGAAAAGTTCATAAATATCAGTATGGATCTGTACCTTCATTGTTTTGGGGTTCATTTCCCAATTGTTTAATCAAAGTGAGCTTTCTGCAGGTACTAGAGGAGTTATGATTATAAATCTTTGCATTTTAAGAAGCATCCAGATACAGCAAACTGCTCTGATACTTGTATAGAACTGTAGATTGAAATCTATGCAGTACTTTGGTACTAAAAGATGTGCTTCTGAATTTTTTATTTCTTTTTCAGTCTTATTTCAAATTGTTGTGTGATAAAGTAGTGTCCAATAATCTTGAATATACCAACATCATTGCAATTGCAAATTTTTAGCATTTCATGAATCCTTGACTGCTTTTAATAATTTTATTTTAACCTTACACATATGATATTTTTTATTGAGTCCTCCATTTCTATGCATTCAAATATATATTTTTGTTCCCTATATTCAGAATATTGAAGACTAATCTGCTGGTGATTGAAAGATAAAGCGAGCCACAGCTAATAGTGTTGGGGTCAAGAAACAACTCTAGACAGTTGATGTCACAGAAACAGAGATGTAGTGGGCTTTAATTAGTGTTTTGCCTCTTAAAAGGAAAAAGAAAAAACAGAAAAAGAAAGAAAGAAAGAAGGAACATGAAAAAGAAGTGGCAAACAATAAATAGAAAAAGGAGAGGAGTATGAGTTCTTCCTTATCCAATAATTTCTTTAGAAAGTTGTAACACCTAAGAATTTGTTGTTACCCTATAAAGATACTTAAGTGTGAAGAAGCCATTCACCATTTAGTGTACCTTGAGCACTTAAGGAAACCAGTGCCAGCTGCATGTCTACGTTGTTTGCTTCATTAGGGAACAAAATTGTCTTGTTTTCTATAATTTTTCTAGCAGTAGGAAATGCCATATAGCCAGGGAACCTCTTATGGCTGTCTGAATTTTTTAACATCTACTAACAGCCTCATTTCCAGTCATCTTTTTCTATGGAATGTGATTCACTGAAAAACAAGATATTGAAATGTTAAGGCCACTTTGGGAATGGAGGTAGATGATGGTGTTGTGAGAAACACCATCATCTGTAAATACACAGCTGAATGTTCATATCATCACTTTTTGGTGTCTTCACTTGTAGGTGTCTCTCTTACTTCAATCAACAGGAACAATAAAAGTGTGTACCTGCTCCCGTGGATGTACATTGCATTATAATAATAAATATCAATATGCTCTCTAAAAAAAATAAAAGACAGTGGAGAGGTCTCCAATGTTTTCAGACAAATCAGAACTCTCCAAATTACACTGTGGCTGCAAGAATAAATTTTATGTTGTACTTTGTTATCTAATAGCCACAGACTTAAACAAAGAAATAAGATGATGCTGTAATGAAATTCCACTAGTCTCCCTGACACCATGGAAGAATTGAGACTATTAAGTGAACTGCAAGGGAGAGAGAAAAATTATCTATGGACACACATTTGTATATTAGGTGGTGATTTTTCTACAGATGCACTAATTACAATTTTAATTCATGCGTGAAAAAAAGGAGGGAGCACACATTACTTCTGTCAAAATAGTTCTGAATGCTGTGAAGCTGTTAATGAGTAATGTTCCCTTGGATGAAATGTTAACATGTCTTTTTCTTTAGTGTTATTTTGCTCTACTCGCTTGTTATCTTGTAGAAGGTGTTGATTGTCATTCAAGCCTTAAAATAAGAATATAATGAGTATGTAGGATTTCAGAAAGAAAACACAAAATGCAAGACAAGCAAAGCCTTTTATCTGAAAGTATTTTTTCATTACTCTTCAAAAGTTCTTCAGCTGTTTAGAAAACTATCTGTAAATCTCTGCTAGTCTTGATACATACTTAATCATAAGATAATGAACTGTGCTGAGTGGTGACATGCACCAGTAACCCCGTTTTAACATTATAATGCAATGCTATTAGCGCATTTTTCTGCAGTGCAGAACATTACTCCTAATGGAAATAATGTCCTGTAGGCAGATCTATTATGCCATCTCTCCTAGGTTTTACTGGAGTACTTTACTACTTAATAGCCTGAGGGAATAGTTGGGTGTGTAACTAAATCAAGATTTCACAGTCAAACAAAGGATGAGAGAACTAGGGGGAATGCCCACCATTTTGTGATGTTTTGCTCCAAATAAAATGGCATTAAATATCTGAAGGTTTCCTAGAGACTTACAAGAAGGTTATTAGATATTAGATACCATCCAGTTCAAAGAGAAAGAGCAGGGAATTAATGTCTTGTCTGATAAGACATTTATATGTTTTCCTCCCTTCTAATATTAAATGTGTTCTACAGAATTATACATTGACAGAGAAAAAAAATTAACTTGTTATAGTCCATACAATTCTGATGTTACAGAACAATCAAAATGAGAATATAGAATCATAAAATCATAGAATGGTTTGGGTTGGAAGGGAGATTAAAAACCATATAGTCCAACTCTCCCACCATGGACAGGTCATATCCATGGTCATGGCTGCATCCTGGTAATTGGAAACTGTGTGGGATATTCCGCATTGTTTGTTACTAAATAGTACCATGCAGATACAATGCATGACCTTCCCTGCTACTTCGATGTGTCAGCTATTCACCAGCCTGAGTTAGTAAAATATTGTTTTCCGTCTTGCATTATTGGACATGTAGGTTTAATGATATTCATCTTTATTTAAAATTTTTGCCATTGGTAATGGAACAGACGTAAACTCTCCTGTCATGTATTAGTTTTTACATTAAAGTTCAAAAAGAGCAAAAGTTGATTATTTTACTCCTGTGTTTTCTCCATTACTCTCATGGTGAAGTTGACTTGTTTATTTGTTTTAGTTGACCCAGCATGATTACAAATGCAGTCAAGTACTTGGTCCTTGTTTCCCAGCAATATTCAGAGTTGGCACTGTATTATAGACTCTAAAGTGTAAATGAGAATAGTTTTAGATTCTCTATGAGCATGAGCTCTCAGCTACTTCAGCCAATTTTTGTCAGAATAAAACCAATACTTTTATAGGCATCTTTAAGATTTATGCCCCTCTGAAGGAAAATAATGCTTAAAATGAAAGTAAATATAACATTTTCCTATTCTGCAGTTTCAAGTAGTAATAAAATTGCTGATGCTGTTTGAATCAGCAAGTAACTGATGAAAATAATCTATCAGAAAATACAATCTTTAAAGAGCATCAG
Source organism: Melanocharis versteri (assembly GCA_013397845.1). Lineage (NCBI taxonomy): Eukaryota > Metazoa > Chordata > Aves > Passeriformes > Melanocharitidae > Melanocharis > Melanocharis versteri. The sequence goes on from VZTG01001080.1 coordinate 362,522, forward strand.
AATATAAATGGCTAAAAATTTGATGTAACGGTGATGTAAATTGGAATTCCCTGTACTGCAACTATTGAAATTATGTTAATTTTTAAAATAAGAGCAGAATATGAATTGACCTAGAAAAGACTGAATATATTTTACGTTTTGCTTTTGATCGTTTATGCAAGGGTTAGGGTTTTTTTTCCTTATTATTAAAATTTTCATGGTTTTGTCCACAGCTGTTGCAGTAGCAAAACCCAGCTACTCAGATAAAGATGAAGAATCATTTAGAAATTCAAGCAAAATTTCTTATTTGGTTGTTAGTAAAGAAAGAAGGGGAAATGTACATTAAAGAATGCTGTAATTATACATTTTGCATAAATTTTTTGAAACAGTTTGCACCATCTTTAAGGCAATGTGTATCATAAAGCTGGTTCCTTAGGTCCTTCAGATTCCAACTTATTTCCATGTTAGTTAAACTGCTTTTATTTATTTCACATAAATGTATTGTTTATGAACAGACTTGTGACACTGAAAGTTGAATTACTCTCCCTAACTACAAAGTTGGCACAATATACATGTCAGCATTGCTTAGCTGAAAGACTGCTCATCCAGCCTGAAGAAAACTCCTCTGCTTGAATGTACTGCAGTTCTTGAAAACTCCCCTCAATCAAGCTCGAAAAAAATCTGTTTTGTTTGTTACGTGCCGAGATTTCATTTACTTGCTCACACCCTCACTTTTCTGCTTCTGAAAACCTTTATTTATTTAGTTACTCTTTAAATATTAACAATAATTATACAATCTGGAGAATAAGAAACAATTCTTTGAGTTTCCAGAGAATATGTATCTATACCCAGAGCATACTGCCTGTATTCTTTTTCCCCTACTTTCTGCTGAGGTATACTCTCCTGCTAGCATATACATGACCTTCGTGTACCAGATTATAGCACATTAGTTTTAGCAATATTAAGGTGTTAGAATGTTTTCCTAATACAAAAGTAAGCAAAAGTACACAGCACGTGGCACAGTAAGAATAGCTTGCTTTTCCTTTTCCAAAAAGGTGTCCAAAACATGATAGAATATCTCTGTGAGGCAATCGCATTGGGAACTAACAAAACTGTAATTTTCAGTATATCTGAATGTACCAAACTTTTGAAAAGGTTCTTTCTGTGAAGCACAGTAAAATGAGCACTGTCACATCATTGTAAGCTGATAGAGACTCTGTCAGGCTTTTGAAAGCTAAATTAGAAGCAGATGTCTGCCCACACAAAGAGAATTATCTTATTAGTAAATGTTTTTTCTAATAATGACAAAAGTGAGACTTCAGCCAAAAGACAAGAGAAGTTGTGGATAGCAGAAGATGGACTTGAGAATTAGCAGAAAATAAGGGAGAAATTTTAGTGACTTAATTAAGATCAGTTATTTTATACATATTTTGAAAAGTTTGATGGCAGTATGAGAAGTTCACTCTTTGTTAAACGTGCAACATAAATCTTCTATGTTTTCTTCCTAATTTGGGAGTGGGTGGCCATCACTAGAACAGGCTCTGCAGAGAAGTGTTTACAGAACCAAGACAGCCAGAGTCCAAGAAATGTTTGGACAATGCTGTCAGGAATATGGTGTGACTCTTAGTCCTGTGCAGGGCCAGAAGTTGGACTTGGTGAGCTTTGTGGGTCCCTTCCAAGTCAGAATATGCTATGGTATTTGGGTTCCTTTGCAGAACTGCTGGGAACCTTTTTAAGATTATATAGTGATTGGAAATCTTAGAAGTAATGTAAATACTTTATTTTCTTTACACAAAATGACAAGCAATGTTCTTGGGCAAAAATAACACATGCTCCCATGGTTAACAGCCTCAGCTCTTGATATCTTGCTTAGATGTGGTTAGAAATTCTTTGGAGGATAATAAAAACCCACTTTCATTTAGCCACAGTTTTGCTTCAAATACTGCGTCCCCCATCTAAATTGAATTCAATTTTAATAACAGTAATTATCACAATGGAAAATTCTGTGGCACTTTTCACCAGCGAAACCCAAAGTGCTCAGTAAAGAAGAGTAGAATATCACTTACTGCATTTTACACTCTTTAGCTGGGCTTACTATTACTACTTTGAGTTGTGGTTTAACCCCAGCTGTCAACTAAGCTGGCAAAGCAGCTGCTCACTCCCTTTCCTTCCCAAGTGGGGTCGGGAAGAGACTCAGAAAAACAGTAAAACTTGTGGGTTGAGATGAGAACAGTTTAATACTTAAAAAAAAAATAAAAAGTAAATAAAATTATAATGATAATTATGACGTAAAGGAAAGAGTGAGAGAGAAAACTAAAACCCAAGGGAGGCACAATGCAATTGCTCACCACTCACTGACCGATGCCCACCCCATCCCAGAGGAGTGATAGGCACCTCCCAGACAACTCCCTGCATTTTATACACTGAGCATGACTTTCTGAACAATTCTTTGGCCAGTTTGGTCAAACGTCCTGGAGGAGCTCCCTCACAGCTTCTTGTGCACCTGCTCAACTGGCAGAGGATGGGGAACTGAAAAGCTCTTGACTTAAGAATAAACACCACTCAGCAACAACTAAAACATCAGTATGTTAACATCATAATTCTCATAAAAAATCCAAAACAGAGCACTGTACCAGCTCCTAAGAAGAAATTTGTCTATCCAAGCCAAACCTGGGACACTTTGAAAGAGAAAAGCCTGTTCTCAACTGAAGCATATGAAATATTTCTTTTTAAGTAACAATAATAATCTTAAACAATTTGAAATGTTTACTCCATAATGCAAAATCCTGAAAGCCTCTACATAAGTTTGAACCTTCAGATGAACTAAGAGGAAAGCAGCCCTTGACTTGCCACTTAAAGCACATGAGCCCTTTTTTTTTTTTGAGTCTTACAGGCTAGTTTAGCTAAATCTAGGTCTTCTCAGTTATCTTGAGGAACTAGTTTTTGAAGTACCTGAGGCTCTAACCCAAACGAAATGTTTTTTTGGCCCTGCTGCTGACATCTCTGTTGAGGTCTAAAAACATGCTGGCTCAGGGGCAGCCATAGCACCCCTTGCAAGCATTGTAGCAGGGGCTGCTGATTCGGCCTCTTACTTCAGGCTCCTGGAAACCTGTGGCATGGCCATGAATTTCCATTGTGGCCTTCAAGTAATAATTAGTAAAACACTGCCTAAACTGTTTTAATAACACAGCAGCAATATCAGAACAACAACATCAGAAAATGCTACATTTGAAAGCCTCCTGAGTATCTTGATTTCCAAGAGAAGGTTTGGATTTTAACATACATGTAGGCAAACAAGAGTAGATTCAATATTTTAATATATTGAATTCCAGCACACTCAGGATAAACATTTGAGCATCTTGAGGGAAGGAGTGGGCAGAAAAAAGGAGGAAAAGAGAAACTAATTATAAAACCAAATTAAAGCAGAAACAAGTCTTTTTAATCCGGTAGTTTCCAATTTTATGTCATTTCCCTCACTTCTGTACTGCATAGCTGATGTGCTTCTGAACAGAAGGGCAAAAGCATTGGAGACAGTCTTCACTTACAAATTTCAAGTTTACTAGCACAAGTTAGCGATTTAACACATTCATTGCACAGAATTTAGTTATGAATACAAGAAACAACAGTGTTGGTAGAAAGGCTATGACCTTGTTTTAAAGCTTACAAAGTACACCACTAAGTACTTGTTATTCATCCGTCAAAAGGAAAAAGGAAGTTTTAACTGAAACATTTTTCAGAGTGTAGCTAAGTGTGCTTCGGGAGAGCATGGTTAGGAATATAATCAGTCTCACTGGGTATTTTCGCATACAGTTTCTTCCTGGAACTGACCAACAGTATTGCACAGTGTGTCAGGAAGAAGAGGTTGTCAAACAGACAGCCGAGGACTCAAAACTGCACATGGACACCGCGGAACATGGAACTGAATTTTATTGATTGGCTTACTAGGAGATAGAAAAAGCTTTTTTAGTTCAGCAAATGTTTACCCACAACTCAATGTCCTACCCTTTTAGTCTGGTTTTTCAGCATCAGCAAAAATGTCAATACCGAAGGGTATTGACAGAACAGCTTGGCATGTTTTTGTTTTGTTGTGTTTTGAAATGAGTTGTTTAAGGTGAGCTAAAAATTGTACTGTCTCGAATTGCCTGGTTAGCAGCAAATAATGCAAGTGTTCAGGAGGATGAGCAGAAATAAGACTAACTTTTCTCAGGTCAGGAGGAGAGAAGAGGTGAAAAAAAACCACTTGCAACAACCTGCAGAGGAGAGACCAAGTGAGACTGGTGAGGGGCCAGACTCTTGCAGGGATTTTCCAGTTCCTTTATGCTGACTGCAAGTCTCTGATCCTGCAATACATCATTACTTTCCTGGAAAACAGTTAATCCCATCTGCACTGCCTCAAGCCAACATCCAGCGGAGGACAAGGAAATTAAATCTAAGTGGAAGGATTGATACTTTATTAGTAATGCAGGAATTTTCACCCAGATGATCCAGCAAGTGATTGCTTACTGAGTCATCTTTGTTGTCTCCTACCCTTGGCATGCTCTTCCCAAGTATCACAGTATCTATGGCAGTTGTAGAGGGGATCTACAGGTTTTTGTTGAACTTGAGAGCTTGTCATGCCTTCAAATTTCATTTCTAATCTCCCTACCTTACTCATCTTGTACACTGTTTCCCACATGAGCATCTAATCCAAAATGGCACATGGAGGAAGTTTCCAACACAGATAAAATTGAGAAGAGGGGCCATGAGAACCTCAAAATGTTCAACAAGTCCAAGTGCAAGGTGCTGCGCTCGAGTTGGGGCTTTCCCAGATATCAGTACAGATGAGGAGAAGTCATTGAGACTAGCCCTGCTGAGAAGGACCTGCAAATCCTCATGGATGAAAAGCAGGACATGAGCCATGAGTGTGGCTCACAGACCAGAAAACCAACGGCATCCTGGGCTGCACCAAAAGAGGAGTGTCCAGAAGGCTGAGGGAGATGATTGTCCCCCTTCTTCTCAGCTCTCACGAGACCCCACCTGGAGGGCTGCATCCAGCTTTGGGGGCCTCAGCACAACAAAGATGTGAACCTGCTAGAACAGGTCGAGGGAGGAGGCACAAATATGATCAGAGGGTGGAAGCACCTGTCCTCCAAAGACAGGCTGAAAGCTGGGATTGTTCAGCCTGAAGAAGAGAAGGCTCTGGGGAGAGCTCATTGCAGCCTTCCTGTACCTAAAGAGGGCTTATAAAAAAGAGGGAGAGGGATTTTTCATATGGGAAGGTGGTGAGATCACAAGGGGCAGTGGTTTTAAACTGAAAGAGAGAAGGTTTACATTAGATATTAAGACAAAATTCTTTACTTAGAGAGTGGCGGATCACTGGAATAATTTTCTCAGGGAAGTTGTGGATGTTTCATCCCTGGAAGTGCTTAAGGCTGGGCTGGACAGGGCCCTGAGAAACCTGATCTAGTGGAAGGTGTCCCTACCCACAGCAGGAGGTTTGAATGAGATGATCTTTCTTCCAACCTAAACCATTCCATGATTCTATGAAAATTATTTTTAATTGAGCAATAGCTTTCTTTCATTCATTATGTCATATGCACTGCTAGCTCAAATGATCCTCTTCATAATACTTTCCACCCCTGGAGAAATTAATTTTTCCAGATTGAATTGAACTTTGAAAGACCATCCATTTTTATACATGAGATTTTTAAAGTGTAAACACAGAAGCTGCAAGCAATCATTTAATTCACGTATGTATTTGTGCAGCAGGAAGAGGAGGGCCGTCTAGCTGTCACAACAGCCAACATGTAAGGCAAAAGATGGAAAAGTCAGCTAATACCACGTTTGTTTTCACCAGCAAACATCTTCTCATCCTCAGTTTAGAGCAATAATAATAATTTTTTATTCTGGAATCTCTTTCTGCTTCCAGCACAGGATGTCCCAGAATGTCAGCATTGCGATATAACACCCAGAATGAAAAAACCCAGAACATTCTTCTCTGCTGATAAGATTGACTACTTGTGGACATTACAATTTTTTTCCATAGACAAATAGGTTATGACCATCCTTTTATCATGGGATATATAGCATTTATCATCACAGACTCCATGCACGGCTCCTGTTGTAATGTGTAACTCTCCCTGTTTGTAAGACAAGTCAGACAGTAAGGCTCTGAATTTGTACCTGACCTTGCTCTTGCGGTGTAAGAATCTACATGTCAGCTGTGGGCTCAGATTGGCTGCCTAAATATAAACACCTGAGGCCATCTCTACACATTGAGATGTCATAGAGCATCTTAGACATGGGGCTGGTGTTGAGACATGGGGGCTATAGGAGACTGTGTCCTTCTGGATCAATAGCTGGATGCTGGGCAGGATATTCAAAGGCATCTCAAAAACCCCTAGTTTTCCATGTGTAATCAAGGGCACTGGGCCCAGTGGAGTCTTCAGAGCTGCTTAGCTGACTGAATCAGTCTACTTCAGGATAATCTGAAGAAATCCCTAGACTCCACTGACTGGATTAGCTAAATTTCCATAGACCATGAGGAGTGAAGACACCCTTCTCACTTGTGAAGACATACTTTACAGACAAATAAATCTATGTGGCCGATCTTGGACTTAAATCTAGATCTGAATTACAACTTTTGCTAAGCTGAGTTGGTTCTGAGAATGATTCAGACCACCTGGAAGAGATGGAGAAAGAAATAGAGCAAGAAAAAAAGGAAAAAGATTGGTGGATTAAGAGACAGGGCTTGTGAGGAAAGATTGGAAGAAATTGTTTGGTCTGGAAAAGATCAAAAGACATAATAATGGTCTTCAAGTAGTTTTCACAGAAAGAACAGTTGTAAATTATTCCCTATGTGCACTGAAAATAAAGGGAGTAATTGCAGCAAAGGGAAATGTAGCTCCAACCTTGAAAGAGGGGTTTCTAATCATAGGGATGATGAAGTGCTGATGTACACAGCCTGGGAAGGTTGTAGAATTGCAATCTCCAATGTTTTTAACAAATAGGTTGAACAAACATTTCCAGGAATTATTTTGGTGTAATCAAATGTGCTTGAGGGCCATGACCTGGGCCAGGGGAGTTTTCAGTCTCTTCAACTGTGTTTTCTCCAATCAAAGCTCTTTACAGTTTTTAATCTTGAACTACTCCACGCAGAACAGGACACATCAATAAAATATCTCTTTTAATTTTAAATTATACTCCTTTTGTGATGAAGAAACAGTACATGTTTAAGACTAGACAGCAGTGATGAGGTACTGAAAGAAATAGCTTACATAATGCCTCTACCACAACCCTTACCTTAGCAGACAAGGAAACAGGGCTGTAAACTATAAGTAGCTGTAAAAAGCACATGCCTTAATTATTTATTTGTTTAAATCAATCTTTTCTGTTCCTAGCAAGGAGAAACAGCTGTAGCAGTATGGGATGTTACTTTACATTCATTGCTAATGCAGTCACTGTTCTCCTTCCTGAGGATCCACAAGGCTTGCCTTTGCTCTCCTGCTGCGGGACATTATTCCAGAGAGCACTCATGGCTAGTCATGAGTTAATTAGGTGGAGTAGGGAACCAGCCTTCTCTCAAACCAACCCACGGGCAAAACCGAAGCAAAAGGTTAGTCTTTGGTAGGCTCCAAAACACATTAGCATTGCCCATAGTCATCTAAGGAGAAAGGGAGGGATGTTGTTGTCACAGATCTGTTCGCATCACTTCGAGAACAAGGACTGGTATAAAATGTTAGATGCAAAGCTTCCTGCTGTGCCTTCTTTCACCATATCTGTAAAGGCATTTTGAATTTAGATTGGGTTCTGGATTGTATTTTGCCCTTGGTGGAAATTAGCACAAAGAACAAATAGTCGTAATACCAAGTGAAGGAATTTTGCTGGAAGTTTGCTGTGGCCTCCCCATAGCTCTCCTGAGCCTAGGGTTGGGAATACTGAACTGAAGTAACTTTCTATAACAGTTAATTCTTCTGGAAAATATGTCCAAAAAAGGGTAGACAGACAGACTGTTGGCTGACCTCCCACTTCAGGTCACCAAGTCCCTTTGAAACCCTCTCTGGTTTTAGATAGTAAAAATTAAAAAAAATTAAAGTATTCTTCTAACTGCGTGGTACTGTTCAGGCGAGGCAGTTTGTGTTCTCATTGTAGCTCATGGTGACAGAATTCTTTGGTTCTTTTAACTGAGGCTTCTTTGAAAGGCTGGGAAGAGAAAGTGGAAAATTTGCTGCTTGGGATGTAAACTGTCACTGTTATGGGAAGGAGGAGCTGAAGGAAGAGAGATTGATGTTAGCTGAGGGGATACAGGAGAGGACAGCAGAGGAGAAAGTTACTAAGACCACAAATAGTGTGTGACTGGAAAGTGAGAGAACAGTGCCAGGAGCAAAGAGGCAATTACCAATCAATCTCCAAGTGAGGGCTTACACTTACAGTTTCTTGGGATGATCCTATGTGCAGCCAATAGGAGGTTATTGAACACCAGGAACCCAGAGAAGAGCTGTGTCACAAGGAGCCAGGGCCCTTTTTGGCTCACGGGTGGAAGGGAGGAACTGGGGCAGGTGGCTGCATCCTTGATGCAGGAATGAGTGTTCACACTGCGTTAGGCTGGTACAGCTGGAGAGATGAAAACCACAAGCAGTTTAACTATTAGTGCAGAGTTACTGTACAAGACTGTGAGAAAGTCACTGGTTAGTACCTGCCCTTGCAGTGTTTTATGCTCCTGGGGAATATCACTGTGAGAATAAATCTAAACTTTTAGAAGTAAGCACTGTGGGGCTCCCTGGATGTTTCAGCTGCCAGCCTCAGGCCTGGGCAGCTGCATCACGTGGAGCAGGCATCTGCTGTGAGGATACAGCTCTGAATCTCTAAGTCATCTCAGCAGCCAACCATCAGTTGCAAGGTAGAGAAAGGCTCCAGTTTCCAAGCCAAGCTATATTATTAGGCTGGCAGCTGAATCTTTCAATCAAAGTGAACTGTTACCACTTCTGGCAGCAGAAAGAGCAGACTGACAACAGGACTGAATGGTTTTTGCTACTGAATGCAAAGTAAGAAGCCTACAGTGTTTTCAGTTTATTTCAAACAAAGGTAGCACATATTTGCTTTGCTGATGTTAGTATGCTCTCATCTACTTGAAAAAAATTGATCATTAAAACATACATGATTCTAAACTCTTTAGTTGAAAATACAAAAAAAAATCATAGCTAAGTAAAAATGGTACAGTAATTTAGAGGTAGAGAAACAACTGTCTAGAAAAAAGCACATAATGTTTTTTGAAATCTTAAAGTCTTAGGAGCTACCATTTCTTCATGAGAAACAGATTATTTTCCACAAAGAAACATAAAATCATTGTTAACATCAGCGATATAACCTCAGTTGCCACTTCATCCACATTCTCTGTAGGAAGGGGTGATATCTTCTGAGAATATGAGATGGGAGAGAACGTCTTGCTCAGGATAGTCCCCAGCAGTCAGAAATCACAGCAAGTTTACGGATGAGTGAGTTATAACACAGCTAGTGTCACTAACTCCACTAGTACATTCACAGAATCACAAAATCAGTTAGGTTAGAAAAGTCCTCAGAGATCATTGACTCCAACCTATGACCAGCACCCTCAAGTCAGCCAGACCACAGCACTAGGTGACATGTCCAGTCTCTCCTTAAACAGTTCCAGGAAGCTCCACCACCTCCCTGGGCAGCCTATTCCAATGTTTAATCACTCTTTCTGTGGAGAAATTCCTCCTAATGTCCAACCCATTCTTCAATGTCCCCTGGAGTAGCTGATTGTCCTCTTGTCCTGTCACTGGTTGCCTGGGAGTAGAAGCTGAACCCCACCTGGCTACACCCTCCTTTCAGGTGGTTGTAGAGAGTGATATGGTCACCCCTGAGCTTCCTCTTCTCCAGGCTAATCAGCCCCAGTTCCCTCAGCTGCTCCTCATAGGACTTGCCCTCTAGATCCTTTATCAGCTCCATTGCCCTTCTCTGGACTCAAAATTCACTTCTTCACTGAGAGGGCAGCCACTGGAACAGGCTCCTCTGGGAAGTGGTCAGGGCTCCACACCTGTCAGAGTTCAAGGAGGTTCTGGATGATGCCCTTAGTCATATGATTCAGTTTTAGGTAGTCCTGCATTGTGCTTGATGGTGCTTACAGATCCCTTCCAGCCTGAGATATTCCATGATTCTGTGGTTCAGTAGGGACATTAGCAGAGGTGCACACATCGACATAACAGCACAGACGATTTCAGAGGTTTGGGTTTTATTAAGCAACAGGTTGTATGTAGGCATTTAAATTCTCCAATTCATTGATAGCCCTTCCTGAGGAAACATCTGTAATTACGAATATCAAGCAATATGTGGGAAATTATTGCTTTATGAGACCTCCATAAGAACTGGCTGTGTTTTGCAGAGAAGCTCTTACAGCACAGTGCTTAGTAGTCAGTGCTGGCTATTATATAATAATATTACACTAAAGTCAGTGCTATGAAAGGCAATTTGGTCAGAGCACGGGTGCTGGCAGGGGCAGCCTCTGGCTGGCTCCCTGCCTGTGCAAGCACTCTGCAACTGGGAGCTCTGCTGTATAGAACCATAGAATCAAAGAAAGGCTTGAGTTGGAATGGACCTTAAAGATCTTCTATTTCTAACATATTTGGATTTGATCGTCCAGCACCATGCAGCACTAGTTCCTTGGTATGTGACTTGCTCTGACCAGCTCATTCTGGAGTGCCTTCAATTCTTTCCATCCCAAATTGGTCCACACCCAACTTTGGCAGTAGGAGCAAGTGATTACCTGCAGCACTGGTTTGGAGTGGAGGCCACTCTGCTGGTCAGCATCTGCCTCCATGGCCACAGTACCACTGTGCTCTGTGCTCAGGTACTGCAGTGTTGGCCAGTCTGCAGGCAGTCTCTGTGGAGTTTTACTACCTTGCCGACTGCTCTCAAGAATACAATAGCATCACCTCTAAAATATGCCTGTTTTACCCTCGGTCTCTCTATGATGGTCTCTCCAGCCTACCCACAGTCTGCTCTCCTTGCTTGGACAGGATTCGAAAGTGATGTGGAGCAAGACTCTTCCCTTTCACAAAGCAATGAACAAAGCTGACCTTTTTTTGGTTAGCAAAAGGAGAGGAAGTGTGAGATTTCCATCTAGTCACCTACCCAGCTGGGGCTTGGAGCTACCACACAAGATCTCCCCTCCAAGGAGAGCAGCTAACTTGGGACTGCTCCCTTCATGCTGTGCCAAGACTGTCAAACTGCAAGAAAAGGTTGAAATGCTTGTTGCTGGTATAGATTCATCTGTTTCTGCAGCCACCAGGAATGATTCATCTCACCTGATTTAAGCCATCTAGGATCTAGGCATAGAATAGGTATCTAGGCTCCTACTATTGCTAGTGGACAGTGATAATTCATCTCACCCAAAGTGTATGTTTAAAATACACAGAATCATACTCTGGAAATGCCTATTACTCTCCAATTACCATAAAGAGAGCCCAGTTAAGCAGCTGCAGAATCTCTGTTTAGTGGGGAAAAATAATCCACATCAGTAAAAATAGTTTTGTGACTTCAGCTGTGCAAAATATTATGGTGGGATTAGATGGTGCCCAGGGAAGGAAGGATGGAGATTGTTGCCCAGTTAGTCACCCTACCCTTGTATGAACCTACACGACACACAGACTGATAAAAGTTACATCTGTGTGTTTGATTCTCCAAGACCTCTCCATCAAAAAACAAATCATATTAATAAATACAGATGGTTGTGTTTTGTAGTCCCCAGTACTACCTATACTTTGGAAGAAGCCTTTCCACTTTTTCAGCATTAGTAAAAGTGTAAGATGTTCACTTTAGGGTACCTAAAGTAAAGAAAGACAAACCTCAGTTTGAAATAATCCCAGAGAAGACCAACAAAAAGAATCAGATCTAACACACAACCAAAAGTTGTGGAAGATATTCACGCATGTCTCCATCTGCTTGTGTTGCCAGGTAAACATGCCAGATTAACAACAAGTTATTAAGACTTTTTAGAATTATTCCAGCCAAGTCAGGATTTCATAAACAGAAGGCTGAAAAGCGTTCCTATTAAATTTTCTTTTACTTTTTTTTTCATATTAGGCAATTTAGAGAGATTAATAATTCCCTCTAGGTCTCATTGAGCTGTTGCTGAGTGTGTATTCCCATGTTTGTTTATGAGTCATAATAAATATGGCAACTAACCAAGTTCCTGTGCAGGAATGTTATTTAAAAACATATATCATATCCTGGGAAATTGGTACTTTTTCCCTTGTTCTTATGATATCTCCCTCTCCTGTTCCCGATTCCAGCCTGAATCAAGAGTATTAGGCAAGCTCATTTTGAGACATGGTAATAGACAGGAAAGCTTAATCTAACAAGTAATATGTATGTTGCAGTCTATGCTGTTCTGTGATTTATTTCATTGACTTGATTAATTTCAGAGTGAGAAAACGATTAAGTAAAAGATCTGAGAATCACATAAGGAGAAGGTTATCAAGTGCCTTTTGATTTACTCACAGAATGAACCTGTGAATGAGTTTGCTGATCAGTACTTCATTTCCTCCAATAATTTATGTCTGGAGAACTTAGAATTATTACATCTGCCTCACTGTAACTAATGCCATATGTGTAATTTTCTGGGCTTTTTCCTGACAACTTTTCACCAACTAAAGAAACTAAAAGCAGAAACTAGCTCGGTAGAAGAAATTAGATCATGGGCTTTAAGAAATAACTTTGATCTCAGTTAGCAGAAGTGACTAGCTCCATGAAACTGTGTAGTTGGCAGACATTATAATTTTCTCTGGTACTGTTGTCATAGGGCTAAGGGCATCAGCAAGACAAGGTTTCTAGGCAGAGATAATACTTGGGTTATTTTTCTCTGATTCCCTTTGAACTGTTTCCATTTATTGACACCAGTGTTACAAGCTCTTGCCATGATCACAGAATATATCCAGTGAAACGCAGGCAGTCAAATAGCAAGTACTCAAAACTGGACTACCAAAATTTAGAGGATTTTCAGACATGAATCACTGAGCTGATGAAAAAAAGAAAGAAGAGGTGGAAGAGACAGACAAATTAACAGTTGTGTAAGCTGGTGTTTACAGAAGTAAAAATGGATGTGTGACCCCATCTTGCTAACATCCTGGATCTGATGAATACTTAGTATTTCAGTTATTAACACAAAAGGGAGGAAATACAGTGAATGAAGACCCATTCTCCTGAAAACTATTTCCTGAATATTCCCTAGAGGAAAGGCCTCAGCTCCTACTTAATTTTTGCAGCCTGACTATTTACACTACATAAACCTTATTTCACAAAACTCAAGTACAGTTCCTTGGGACACATTATTAGAGTCTGCTCCCAAAAAGCACGGACCAAGTCATGTCACTTTTGGCTCCCTCAATCCAACATAACCTTCCATCACTCTCCTGCTTGGCTGTGCCACCTCCAGGTGGCATATTCCACCAACCTGGAATTTTCTCAGCAGCATGCTCTAAGACTCTCTGGTGGGTTGTGACAGATCTCTGGCATGACATCAGTTGCTTTGAACTGAAAAACCACACAAAAATAATCAAGCAACGGTTTAGCATTGACAGCTGTGGATGCTGAAAGCTTGGTGGCAAAGAGATTTTTCAGTATCTGCCTGTGTCTGTGAGCATTCTCACTTTCTCACGGAGCTAGCTGCAAAACAGCTAGCGAGCTTTTGTAAATAATTCTTCTATCTTGCACCTGTGAGGTGTTTTTGCACTTTTTTATTGTTAGTCTGAAGGATCGTTTAGGAAATGTGTGTTTTTAGGATCTAGCCAATAACCCTGAGGGGTGGTCAGCTAAGATCCAATGACTTTGTACGACCTAGGGTATAAAAACCCTTCTGTATATAAATAAATAAAGGCATTTCTATCTAGTTACTCCTGAGTTCGGATCTCTCTTTCCTCCCTGGGCCGTGTCCGTTACTGCGACAGACAGCGGTTTAGCGTTGACAATAATCAATGACAGGTTTAGTGCTATGCAATGTATTTGTGCCCAGTTTGCCTCACAAGGCAATAGTTTGGGAATGCCTTTATTCATTACCACTGGGCCCTGGAGGAGAAGCGCTCAGCAGTACAGATGTAGTTAACATTATAGGGGAATGCCAAAAGAAATAGACATAATGGTACTATAGCCCCTGGCTGATCTGGTCCCATTTTTGGTCTCTAAGAACGCCTCCAGGCCATGCCTGATAGACCTAGTTTAAAAAACCTGCTCAGGCTTAGGAGTGTGCAAATGTTTATCCAGAGACATCAAAAATCAGTTGAATTTAAGCCAACAAAATGTAGTTTATTCATTGTGATTCTATGAAAAAAAACCAACCAAGCCCCAAAACAACAAACTAACAAACAAAATCAAACAAATAAAATCAAACAGTAGCAAATTGATTATTGATTGATATAGTCACAGAATCTGTAATTCTAGTTGGGTCTCTGAGTCATCACTTCAGATCTTCCCTACCACTGCCTCCTCTCTCTCATCACCTACACCAGGGGAGGGGAAGACCTGGAGATGGGCTGTGGTTCCATCTCCCACCCCCCTAGTTAGCAGCAGCCCACCTGGCTCAAGCCTGGCAGAGCAGGTATTGTCTGCAGTTTATGCAAGTGTGGCAGAAAAAGTGGTGGAGTATTCAATCTTGATTTAAAGGGATAAAGAATTCACTGTAGCCCTTGGCAAACACTTTGGTTAATCGGATAGCCAGTCAATGAATCATGTTCACATGATTTTTAATTTTAATTTGTTTGATTTTATTATGCTTTAACCCTAACCCTTAGGACTGGATTGACCAAAAATCCATGTATGAAAATATTATTCATCAAGTTGATTCTTACATAGATGAAGTTACAACTTGATCTAAAAAAAGTTTGAGTGCCCAAAGTTTTTCACTAGAAAGAAACTTGTTGATTTTTTCCTAGCTCTTCTTTAAAGACAGACGAGTTCAATGCCCTCCTTCCACTATAGTTTCCAGAACCAATTCTTTATACTCAGCATGGTTTCACCAATAACAGACACAGAGGTAAGGTAACAAACACAACGTGCTCATTACCTGAGCTTTTTTTCTTCTAAGCTTCCACAGACTTTGCTAATCCTTTCTGTAAAAAAACATGAGCTGATAATTCCTAGCTCCCAGTAAAGCACGCTAAACCTCTTTTATGTGATACAGTTTCTTCCAAGAAGGATAGTAGGGAAAGTAAATAGCATAGTTTATAATCACCTTGTATTTGTATGACATTCCTGCAGTTTACCAGTAGTAGGGCCAGTCATAGAACTCTGGCCCTAAGATCTAAGCCTATGACGCATTTTGTGTTAATTGTTAAGTGAAGTAGGGATGGGAGCCCAAATGTCTTCTCTTGCCGGTCTGGTGCCCTGAGTGCTCCCCTTGTAGACTCACGAGCACTTTTGTTCTGTGTCTCTGCTAATGGAGATAGCCTTCAGTTGCCAGGAGCTGGATGCCCTTTGACTCATGTTCCTAAAGTAAAAATCATTTTGGTGTTATTGTTCAAGAGAAGGGTGGTCTGTATTTGGTTTTTTATGTGTATGCAAATATGAAAGTGAGTGAATTGGAAAAAAAAGGAAGATATGTGACTGGTATATTGCACTAGGAGTGAAAACCAGAAGTAACCCACTGTGATTAGCTTTGGTAGGTGCAGGCACTTGAAAATATCTATAACATATAGAAACTGAATTTTGCTTATTGTTTATTGAAGCAAAGGAATACTATTTAGAGGATCAAGCAAAGAGATTTTGACTGAGTCTTCAGGAAATTGTAGAAGCACTGAGACTTCACCTGTTGTATATGATTAGGGATTGGAGAAAAATTATCCCCTTTTTCTTGGCAGAAGCTGTAATTTTGAGGTAATGTAAATTCTTTAAAGCTATGCACAAATCCTCATGCAGATCTGGATCAACAAATTCTTGAATTCTCCCGAACACAGGGAGAAGCAGCAGGCTCTCACAGGGTGTCAGTTTGTTGCCTGATTAGCCTGGTCCTTGCCTGCTGTTTTCAGCAAACACCTAAGGTGCACTACCAGGGATTTCAGCTGGATTTGACCTTTGCATCTTTCTTTGATCTGCCTGAGAGGCAAGTCTCCCAGCACAGCAGGTACACAATACAAAGCAAAACACTGCAGAAATTACAGTGTTTGTCATTTTCTCTATCCCAGACCACAGACATTATGCCTTTTTCCATTTCCCAGATGCTGTGTGATTTTAGATTTATCAAAAAATGGATTTTACACTCAGTTTGAATAGTCCTTTTCTAAAGCAGAGATTTAGCTTCTTCTTGTGTCTGTCAGAGCTATAGCCCCAGACTGACAAGCAAGAATTCAGAGTGATAATACTGAAGCACAGACTTCTAAGGAATCTGTTTTAATAATAAGTATCCTGAAGCCAGAAATTCTAAAGCTGTAAAAAACTCTACATAACAAACCTCCAAAGAGAGTGTATGAACCCAGTGTATTTTACTACATCTGTGCTGTGTGATAAATACCGAAATGTTTTCAACTTTTTAAATTATGAAGATCAATTCCCATCTGACTTTGTAATAGTGATAATGCAGACATAAAAAATCCCTAATAAAAAAAGCCCTTGCACCATTCTGTATCAGTAAATTTATTCTGGAGTTATTAAGAACAAAAGAAGAAATTTTAAAAAAAACTTTACAAGAGCTTTACAGCAATCTTTACATGTGACAATAAGACATATCACAGGTATGTTCTGAGTCCAGAACAAAATACAAATATCTCAACAAATGTCATGAAAATGCTTTACAGAATGTAATGTGTCACTTCAAAGAGCTTGTCTTGGGGCTAAAAGTGAGAGCTGTGCATCGCATCCTCAAAACCCACATTCAGGGGTAAAAAGGTCTTTTTGCTAATACAAAAAGTCACAAAATATCAAACTGGTATTGAATGCTGACTTACTACATGACAGATAATTTTATAAAATAACATAAAACTGTTATGGAAGAGAGACTGGCAGAAAATTAATATTTGAAGGAAAAACCCCTATCATAACATATCAAGAGGCATATTTTAGGCTATCTCCTTGAATGGTCAAAATAAGTTTTGTTTGTGATGGATTACAGGATAGATTTTGGTGCACAGATTGGTTTCTCATATGGCTGTGTAATTAATCACATAATTATCTCCTCTACATGACACACACGTACTAAAATACTGTTGTCCCTCTGCTAAGCATAATCTAATTTCTAGGGCATGTGAATCAGCTTCTCTTTAGAGGGGAAACAAGTAGAATTCTCCCTGCATAACTCCTCAAATCACATGTGTAAAAGTGTCATACAGTTATCGGGATTATTCGCCACCCTCAGAACAGAGGTGGGCATGACCAAGTCACAGCCAAGCTGGTGTTCCATGAGCTCAGCTGACTGCAGCTCCTGGCTGCAGGCGATGGCTCTGCCTCCATAAATAATCCTGCTGTATTAGCAAGTGTAAGAAAACCAGTTCCCTTGCCTTTTAAGCCCTTGCTCTGCCGCCCACCCACTACTACCACTAAACAGGCAGAGCGACTGCCTATGGCTCGCCCACAGCGCGCCGTGAAAGCCCTTGAGATAGTGCCATCTAGTGCCACCTGCCCCAGAAATACAAATGCAAACACCCCTGAGCACCCCCAAAATCCCTGAACGTGCTCATTAATGCATCGGGCAAACCATGACGACAATTTGTGTCTGTGGAGCGCACGGATAAATGAATGCATCAATGTGTTGTCCAAGTTTTCCCACAGGTGACCTCTTCCCAGTCCTAGATCTCCTTCCCTTCTGTCTTCCCTTCTGCCAGCTCCTACCCTCATCCGGAGCAATTATTCCTGGGGCATCCAATTATTCCTTGGTATCATCCAGTAGGAAAAAAAGGGCCCTTATTTATTCAATTTATCCTACCTGTGAAGCTTAATATGTTCAAAATATGCATTTTCAGATGTAGGTGCTATACAGACAGTAATATATACGTACGTGCATAGTGTATCTACCAGGCTGGCTGTGAATATCAGATATTTGTATTGAATATTGAATATTGAAATGCTGCATTTTTAAATACAGAAAGTATTGAATATTCTGCCAAACACAGTGCCACTAAGGAAAAGTCTTGGTAGCTTATAATTATGGTGATTAGGTGAGCACAGCCACTGGACAACCTCTGCCAGTTACTTCAGTAAGGGATCCAGCGTAAGATGACAGGACAGATGCTCCTGGCACTGAAGATTAAGAAGGTACATTAGATTTCAAATATTTTCAATTTCTTTAGGTCTATGAAAATACAAAGGTTCTATAAGGAGCAATTCCTGAAGATGGTTACCAGCTTGTTAAAAACCCCCAAATAATAAAAGAAGAAAAACAAATAGAGTATGTTTCAAACTTTAATATTTAATAGTTTCCTACAACCAGTCGTTTTCACATCTGGCACCACAAGGTGCTGGCTTGCCTATGGAGGATGGCAGGACTACCAGAAAGTGAGTCAGATGGATTAATTACTTAGCCTTTGAGAGGCCTAACATGATTTTTGGAATATTATCTTCTGTACTGAGGGCTCTTTTCATTCGGCACATCTAGAGCGTTTATGTTACCCTCATGCTAGATCTGTCTTCAAAGACAGATGTGCAGCAGGCAGACAGCACCACTTTTTGAAAAAAATTATTTATTTGATTTCTATGTCACGTCTCATTTTCAACAATCTCAGAGAGTATGAGTCCTTAAATAAGATCATATATTAGGACTGCACATCTGAACCTTTCTATAAGTAATCAGGACTCTGCTGTCTGCAGACACACTACTGATAGAAATGGGAATGGTTGAAGTTTTCCAACACTTTTTAACATCAAGAATTTCTTCTGGTTGCTGATACCTACCACATTATTTCCACAAGGTTTTTGTCTAGTTGAATGTTTTCAGAATATTGGTGAAAAAGTTTGAGCAAAGCAAAGATAAAGATTTTTATGGTATACATTCTTCTAAGTTATTACTGGAAATTGGAATCTGCTTCCTTTTGTTATGGTATTCCTTTGTGATCCTAAGCAAGTAATTGAATAGTTGAGTTAGTTTTACCCTCTAGTTTAAGAGATTTTTGCTCTGTCTCCCCACATTAGTTCCCTAACTGAAAATGCACGGTAATTCTATTTCTCTGTTTCTCAAACTCAGCATAAAAGTTGAGTCATTTATTTTGCTGACTGTGGACACAATGGGGCTAGAGTAAGCATCACAGAAATGCCTACATTTGGCATGCTACACAGTAGGCATAGCTATCCACTGAATATGACCCTTCAGCCAACATTGTCTTTCCAGTGTACAGCATCCTAAGGAAAAATGACCTTATAATTGTGCATATAATTACATAATCCGTATGTGTATGAGAGAAATGAAAGCTTAGTCCTACCATGGGTAAAAATTGCTTTTCTGTGGCCCAGTATGGCTGTACTGCACACAGGGGCTGTATCTGCAGCATCTGCCCGTTTCCCAGGTCACAGTGTCTGAGCTGAGAGCATTCCAGATTAATTATTTTCCTGGTGAGTGGTGGGACCCATTTAAATGAGTGAAAGTGTTTCATAAACATTCAAGGGGCAAACATTGTCTGGTGTCTTTTTGAAAAGAATTGTCGCTGGGAAATCCAGAATAAAAGATGTTTATATTGAAACAAAACTGGTTTGATGCCTTGGAATCATGTGTTGGAGGTTTTTCAAAAATATTAAAAGAAGGTTATTGGGTATCTGCATAACCACACATTCTTCTAGAATCTTCCAGGAAAATTTGCAGGGCCATTAAGCAAAAGGAGATTGGCAGGAGCTTTCACAACTTAAAAAGAACAAAATGCTCCTTAGTAAATTCTGAAATATTTGCATAAAACTGACTACCTGAAAAGATGGCTTCAACAGTTACCTCTTGAATTCCTGAAATGTGGACTGGATTTAGATCTCAGGCCAATTCTTTATTACTCAATACCTACCTTGCAGTTAATAATTTAAATGTGGTTACATTTACATGGTGTACAGTTTGGATATGCACTGTATTGGGTATTGGTCCTGCTTGAGAAGGGTAGCCTTAACACAAGGACAAACATTTTTGTGTCTAAGAATTCTCAAACAGAATTTAGTGAAGGAAGCTCTCAGAAATGGCAACTCATGAATCACAGAATTGTTGGGGTCGCAAGTGACGTCTGGAGCTCACGTGGTCTAACTCCCTTGCTCAGGTTGGGCCACATATCTCCAAGGATGGAGACTCCAAAGTCTCTCTGGGCAGCCTGTGCCAGTGACTGATCACTTCCACAGTAAAAAAGGGCTCTCCAGTGTGCTCAGATGAAAGTTCATGTGTATTAATTTGTGTTCACTGCCTCTTTTACTGTCACTGGACATTATTGAGAAAATCTCATTCATTCTCTCCCTTCAGATATTTATAAACAGTGAAAAGATCACCCCAAGCCTATTCTTCTCCAGGCTAAACAGTTGCAGTTCTCTCAGCCTTTTCTCATAGAAGAGGGATTCCTGTCCTTCCATCTTTATGGACCCTTATTGAACTGTGTCCAGTACATCCGTGTCTCTCTTGTCCTGGGGAGCTCAGACCTGGATACAGCACTGTCAATGAAGTCTCACCAGGACTGAGTAGAAGGGAAGGATTACCTCCCTTGACCTGCTGGCAACACCCTTCCCAGTGCAGTCCAGGATACCAGAGGTCTTGTTTTGCTACAAGAGTGCATTGAAAGCTCATGTTTAGCTTATTGTCCATGAGGACTCCAAGGCCCACCTTGCCAAAGCTGCTTTTAGTCCAGCTGACCCTCCAGCAAACACTTGTATGTGCAATGGTTCCTGCGTAGATGTTTCCAGTTCTCCTGCTTGAGGTTCATGACGTTCCCATCAGCCGATTTCTGAAGCCTGTCAACATCCTTCTGAAT
Organism: Melanocharis versteri; assembly: GCA_013397845.1. NCBI lineage: Eukaryota > Metazoa > Chordata > Aves > Passeriformes > Melanocharitidae > Melanocharis > Melanocharis versteri. The sequence goes on from VZTG01001080.1 coordinate 383,404, forward strand.
GACAGTAAAACCCTCTGGTGTATCAGCCCTTCCCCCAGGTTGAGATATTTGGATATTAGAAAATATTTAGTACTTTCCAGTGTAAATGAACAGGAACCTGACTGCTTGAAAGTGTCCAAATGTTAACAGAAGATGACTCAAAACAGCAATTAATGGTTTTCCTGCCAAAGACACAATCTATTCTTCAGCTTCTTTATCTTTGCTTTGACTCATCGGTAGTACAAGACCTTTGTCTGGTCTCTGCTGCATTTTCACATCTTATCTCCTTCTGATTTTAGAAATCTAAAGAACAAGAGCTATAGTTCAGAAAAAAAGAAAAGGTAGTTTTTATTCTTCACTGGAAAAAAGCCAAGGTATTTCCATATTCCTCATCAGGGAAATTAAGACAGAAAACAAAACCACCAAAAGATAACCCACCATGACATCGTGGATAAAATATTCACCTGATCTGTAGGAGATCATGTGTCAGTTCCCACTTCTGCCTGACTCAGGGCTGACACTTCTCTTCCCCATTGAGTGCCCCAGTGCACAGGTTACAGCTTTAGTTTCTTTATTGGGAGCAATAAATAATGAAAAACAGCTTCAAAAGGAGAGACTGAGAAGGATTAACTACTCCTCATCGATCCAGAACAGTGGGGGATTTGCATATAATTCTTCAACACCTTCAGGACATTTTCTTAGCATTTTCCTGATAGTATGTTTGTGAAACTGTTTTTTATTCTTCTCCTTAACTTTTGCCCTTTAGCTACACAGAGTTTCCAATGAGGGTTTGTTTAAAATGACACATTTACATGAAAAGATTAGGGTTTGCCAAACTGTTGTATTCCATTAAAAACAGTTCTCACTGAAGAAAGCCCTTATCAGCATCCCTTTTGACCTTCCCTGTCATAATTTTGCTTCTGTTGTGGTGTATTTTTTTCTTTAGTAGAGAGAAAGTATCACACATATTCACCAAAAAAACCCCAAAACATTAACTTTAAACAATATGATTTAAATGAAAGCAAGTAAAGCATTTTGGTTTCATCTCTGAAGAGAGAGAATACATAAACCAATTACATGGGTTTTGTTATTTTGTCTGATTTAGCCTCAACACCTCTATCTTTATCAGGATAGGTGCAAGCACAATTAGGCCAATGGAGTCCTGGGCAAAGCAACAACTGCTGTTATTTATCTTCAGTTCTTTTGGACCTGTAATTCTCTGCTAACTATATCTGCAAAGAAATAAGTCCCAAAGCACTACATAAAGTTATTTTAAGGAAATCAGTACCATTGAAGTGTATTGCCTGGGCTGGGGACTCCTAACATTAGACTCTTCTGGCTTTTGTCTTGCTCCCATGGTTACCTGTTGCAAGTACTGCAAAGCGCTAGCTATAGGGAATGGAAGAGAAAACTCAACAGTGACTTTAGCAGATACGTTAAATATATTTCCATTAATTATCTATGAAGCTAATTCTTCTTGCCAAACCTGTGAAGCATCTAAGCTTTTACACTACTTTGCCAGGGCACTGTACTGCATCTATCAGCTCCACCAGCCCTGGTTCCACTCCAGTTTTCTTCCACAAGTTTCTTTACAGAAACCAGAATTTAGAAATGACTGCCAAGTTTACTTTTATGGACTTCTCAAATTTGCCTTCAGGATTGTACTGCAGTTTTAGGAAAAGGCAAAAGAGAGACGACGAAAGACATAAGACTATCGAGTATAAATCACTTATTTTCTTCAATATAAACCAGTTTTTGGAATAAAAATATCTCCTGAAGAATTAGGTATTCACTAGAAGAGACAGGTGCATTTACATGTCTCATGGGTAAACTCCTAAATGAGACTCTTTTGCATTATAACTTCAGAATAAATTAAAAAAAAAAGAAAGAGAGAAAAGGAGAATGCAAATTTTCAGAACAAAATTCCCAAGACAGAATCAAATTCATTAGAATATGAAAGATCTGTGGTATAATGACTGACATTCCGTAACAGGCTGAAATATAGCTAAGTATAATAAAACAGTAGTAAAGTAATAATAGAAAAGATTATTCCATTTAGATCAACAGCCTCTCTGGGGCAGAGAGATAGGTGTAACCCTCAACCACTTTGTTTAATCTTTTTATAAGTGAAGAGCATGTTTTCTTTATTTGCAATTTTCATGATGCTCCTGAGTGTTCCCTTTAGCTGGTTTTATAAGATGTAAATACAAATTCTCACTGATAACATTGCATTACACACTTCTTTCTAAAATTTGGTGGTGTGCAAAGATATTGCTTATCAACTGTATTACTAGACAGGACTCTAAGCTGAAAAACTGTGTCCAGCATTGATTAGTCATAGAAAATTGAAGTCTGTCCAATTTATGAGGAAAAAAAATACACTATGACAAGGTAGACAGACAAAGTAATGGTGAAATTGGAGGAAGATGACTCCTGGTGCTGAGCCCCTCAATAAGGATTTCAGTGGACACTTAAATGGAGCAGGGAGTAAGACAGTTAAATATATTTTTGTTAATGTGCATGTCAATTTACTTTTGTGATATTATCCTAAAGGCAGGGAAGTAAATCAGAGGAGACTGCTGGAGGAAACAAACAGAGGATAAATCAGTGGGGACAACGCTGCTTGGTTCTGACTAAAAGAATAAGATTTATGCTTCAGTGGTTTTTTCGGCAGCAGCTGAAATAAGCCTTCCAAAGAAAGGCACACACAAATTGCAGAAAGTCCCTATCTCACTCAAGCTAGAGATTAGAAATTGAAAGTCCAGGAGTATTATAAATTACAAAGTAGATAAGACCTATGCCGATGGCGGCTTTATTTTCAGCATTAACCCTACCTGCTGTATGGTTCTGGATAACTAGGGTCTTGAAAAGACTGAGTTTTTTAATTCCCTTAACTGTTTTTGCAGTCTCAACAATCTCTGCAATTCCATTCCCTATACCTATTAACAGATCATAATGACGGATAGAGCAAGGGGCTGTGAACTTTTACAAATGCCTATCCTCTTGAAGATAAAGGCCAATTTTTTCAGATGGCTTATTTCTGAGAAAGTGTGATGTATCAACAAACCTAGAGTGACAAACTTCAGTGTGTAAAAAAAGAACACATTAACCAGATGTAAATTCGTAGTTGGGATTTTATTATGTTTTGGTTAAAATCAAATAGAAATTTTGCCATGGCACTTTGTGAACTCTTGTCTATAAGATGCTTTTGTCTTACATGCTACTAGAGTCCTTAGGGATCACTGTCATATGATTGATGATATATGTAATTTGCATTGTGTGTGGAATTATGGAATAGGGACAGGCTTAAGATTATGAAGTATGCCCAAATTCGGAGTTAGTCATTTATATGTTCTTGGATAAACTCAATTGTTATTTTATGCCTGTTTGACTTTGAAAAAATGAAGTTGAGGAAAAAAATAACAGCCAGAAATAGCTTCATCTATGCAATGGAAACACTCTGTTTAGTCTTCATGATGAATGTAAGCATAGTTAGAGCAAGTCTTAAAGTTTTCAACTGACTCTCATTTACAGACAAGTCAAATATCAATACTTGCATTTTTTAGATTGTTGTGTAACGTAAAACAAATGTTTTTGTTCTGCCTCATGAAAGCAAAATTATTCTTTCTGAAGGTGGCAAAGTTGAAATTGTTTTTCTTCATTTTACAAAGTTCATTCACTATAAAAAAGAGTGAAAGAATGGAAATGTGTTAGCATGGTAAAAAATATTGTGGTTTAATGAGAAAACACTCAAATACATGTTAGCAATTGCAAAATTGTCAGCACTTTTGATATATCAGAATAAGCTGAGGAAAATTGTGCAAGGTGCATTATTACCCATTTGTGATTATCTTATGTACAGGTATTTTCTGCAGAGAGATGACATGGAAGTCCTAAAGCAACCCTCGATAAGCCAGTTTGGATCTAGGGTCAGCACTTGAAGCTTTGCTTCTGAGGTGAGAAAATTGGTCTCTCAAATAGCCTGATGATAGATATTGTGTTTAGCCTGGCTTTTTAGTAATGGCTTCTGGTGGAAACAGCAACTCAGAGAATTTACCTAGAGGGGCAAATAGCTCTAAGCTATTATGCAAGACCTTCAGTGGAACAGGTAGTTGGTGTAATTTAAAGAGCTGGAGGGGTTATTTTGTTTATTTTCTTTTTTTTTAATGTTATGAGACAGAAAAGAAGAAGATCACATTTGAGTCCTTTCTCCATAAAACAGTCCAGCTTTCATTAAAAGTTATGATTGTCTCACAATTAGATTTGGATTAGATTTGGATTTTTGGGTTGGGGGCTTTTGCTTTTCCAAGCAGCTAGAATCCAAAAGCGCACCATGGGAGGACAGGCAGCCACACCTCCTTTGAGTTCCCCTGTTCCATCCATAACAAGCCAACAGACCACAGCCTCCACCAGTCTCTTGCCTTAGGAATCTGCTTTGCACTTCCTGAAACACGGAGAAAGTGGTTATTGTACAATGTATCTGCCACTGGGATCAATCTATAATTAGGTTATCTACTTATGGACATTTTCCAAATACCTCTAAACAGTTATGCCAATTACTGCCATAATTGTAAATGAATCAGAATACGCATCAGCAAATAAATCAGACTGGAAGTTGTACAGTTTGCCTTGCTAATTATATCCTCGTAAAGTAGCTGTCACGAGATGTCTGCTACCTGCTGGTTGGGGAATGCGGGGAGTTTACATGCTAATTTTGAACACTATTAATAAATACAATATTAAAATGGAAAAATATAAATAGCTTCAGAGAGTGATCAAGAGTTGTTATTCTAACATATGGAACATCCCCACATCTCTATATTTGGAAACCTGTCATTGGTGGGTAAACCTTCGTAGTGTGTTAGCAGAAGGTACAGATGCTTATCTCCTTAGTTCAAGCTCTCTGAAACCAGTTCCAAATAGCTTTTTACTTTTGAGCTTCCAGCCTCCCAGACAAGCAAGTTTTGGTGTGACAGACTAAAGAAATAAATACAAGCCACTGTTGGCAATTTTTTTATGCCTAGTTCAAATAAGCACATTTTTGTGTTTTCTATCGTTTTACTGTCTTCCCCTCCTTAGAGTATTTCACACTTTTTATTGATTCTGCAACCATACAAATAAATGTTTTAAGCAGTTATTTGCCATGGAGTTTTATTGCCATCATTTACAAAGGAACTCATAAGAAAAAAGCAATATTGACAGCTAATAATACCCAGATTCATGTCACACACATCAGAATAACCTTCATTTTGCAATTGACCCTTTCAATTGGGCCGATACTTGACTGAAGTAATGAGCTGTTCCTTCTCCCCCACTGCCAGCTGGTTCAGTCCCACACAAGATGACAGCAAAGGATGGTGAGGGGGAAGCAGCAGAGAGGAAGCAGAGACTAAAGCTCCTGCTGCCTCTTTTTTGGCATTGCCGGCTTAGCTGTGCAGCTCAGCAGCAGCAGAAGTGCCTCGCAGATGTCTCTTCAATCAGCCGTGCAAGTGTGGATGCGTCCTCTCCACTCCCAGGAGTCAGGGAAGTCAGCACATCTGTACCCCCTTGCTAGCAAACCTACAGCTCAAATAAGACACTTGTTATCAACAATAAGGAGTGTGAGGCTCATCATTCTCTCTTTTGCCTTCTGTACTTTGTTTCTTCTCGGAAGATTGGGGATTACAGCATGCACAGAGTAAGAGCGGGAGTAGAAGCAGACACATGCCTATGGATGGCTGCAAAATTTTGCTGGTTCAGAGCAGAGAAAAGCAAGGCTGACAGAAGTCTGAGTAGAAGACAGCTCACAGTCCAGTTTCATTACTGTAGTTATCCAGAAATTATTCTGGCCAATGGCTTTTTCCACTGTGAAGCTTTGATAAAAGAGAGGAGATAGAATAATAAAGAGGTTCAAAAAGAAGAGAAAATGCTCAAATGAACTTATTTTGTGTACTAATGATGCATGAAGAAGTAAACAGAACCAAATTTGGTTCTTACCTTTCATGGTCCATCTCAAGATGGCTCACAAACACTGAAACCAGGGAGATGATCGTTATTATTGGTTACCTGTTTAGGATTATGAGCACATAGGAGCACTTTGCACCCAGAGCTGCAGTCACACATTGACATCTCTAGTAGAAGTGTGGAATTTTTCTTGGAGATCTTGCTGTGCAATCAGATAATTTAGAACCAAAATCTAGCATCTGAGAGACCTTGTGTTAGATCTCCAGGTATACCTCTGCAGAAGACCCGTCCAATAAACCAAGTGTCCCTCATTTTTACATTTCATACATCTCTTTTTTATCTCTTCAAATTGAAAACTGTCTTTAGCCTACTAACAGAATTTCAGAAACACCCACACTCTGCGATATCACGCTTCGGAGAGTAAAATATCTCTAATCAAAGGTTCCCCTTCTTGCTTATTTTCTTGTGCTGCTGTGAAAGCTGAGCTCTGCTCAGAGAAACCAGAACATAAAGCATCTTGAGCAAAAAATAACATATCTCAAAAACCTTTGTACTTTTTGGCATATCTGTTATGCTCGTTATCATAAACAGTTGTGCACAGGTTCATCACCTTGATATGGGTATAATATCTCTGCTTTAGTGGCACTTCTCTCTACTCTGCAATAATGCCTCTGATTTTCACATACTGCACAGCTGTGCTTTGAAAGTAAGTTGCAAAGCAGGAGAAGAAAGAATCTACTTGGACATTAGGAGTGTCCGGGGAAAAAACAAGTGAGAGGAAATGAAACTCAAGCTCAGATAGAAGAGACTGTGAAATACTCAGTTTTGGACAGGATGTTGGACCTCAGAATCAGTGGCAAAATTCTTATCCTAGTTGCAGTAGATCATGGATTTCACTGCTTTTATATTCCCGACCAAGGGAAAAATGCTGTTCAGGAATAAAATCATGACTACATAAATATTCTCCTGCATTCTGTCATGTAAACTATAACCTCCTGCTGCTTAAAAGCTTTCGCTCACCATTCTGAACAAAATTAAGGAAGTTAAATGCTACAGACAAACTGTTCTGCTAAAGATGATTTGAAAGAGGATGAGGGTGGGTAGCCAAGGTGGTATTTACAGAGTACCGTTTGCCTTTTGTTAATGATGGTGATGTGTGTGTGGCTATCCATTATGATGTGATGCCCGATGTGTGTTAAGTATTGCATTACTGGGGTAACAGCATTCAAAATCACCAAAAAAGAGTTTGCAATTTATGTTTCTGGTTATCAAAAATCAAGGAAATTTCATCTTCCTCTTCTGAAAATATCCGAAGAAAACAAAGTAAAAAGGGGGAAAAAAAGTGTAGAAATTATATGTCTAAAGAAAAATTGTTTGAATGAAGCATGAGAGAGGCAATGAAGGAGTTTCCAGGTGATAAACTGAAGATAGTAGAAAAGCTTGTGAAGAAAAGAAAAAACTGTTAAGAAGGAAAACTTCTGAGTGGTAAAGGCTGAAGTGAGGGGGAGTAGGGTGGGGGCAGAACTTGTAATAGACAACAGCAGAGAAAAAGAAGTATAGAAAGCAGAGCTGAAGAGAAATGCAAAGTACATTGAATGGAAAAGGGACTGTGAATGTCTCAGTGAAGGGAAATGTACAAACTGAGAACAAAGAAATGAAACATTGGGATTTCTGGAAAGAGAAAATAAGAAGATATTAAAAGAGGCAGACAGAATAAGAAATAAACAGCGGAAATAAAGTGTAAATGCTGGCTTAGAAGAATTCTGTCAGGATGAGTGGTTGGGGACGTGGGGTGTTTCTGAAGGGATGATTTTCAGGAAATAGCAATTCTGAAATAAGGAAGTAAAGTAGAAATATTGCAGAAATACATCATCTCCAGCTGCTCCTTTCACTTCTGATCCTTTCTTCATGCTACTTAGCATAATTTTCAGTTAATTTCATATATTTCCCCCCTTCTTTGAAAACCATCAATAATCTCTCTTTCCATCAGCCCTCTCCCTTGGCTTCTATCAGGTGAGGAGGACAGAGTTTGTCCTGCCCTTAGAAGTTGAGAAAAAAAATATTGCATCACTTCTTTGTAGTGCCTCATGGAAAGGGCAAATGTAACATCATCAGTCACATCATAAAATCACAGAATGGTTTGGGTTGGAAGGGACATAAAGATCATCTAGTTCGAAGCCCCCTTCCCTGGGCCCCTGGATGCTTTTCATTAGACCAGGTCGCTCTTGAACACTTCCAGGGATGGGACATCCACAACTTGTCTGGGCACCCTGTTCCAGTGCCTCACACCCCTCAGAGTAAAGAATTTGTTCCTAATCTCTAATCCAACCCCAACCACTGTCAATGTGAAGCCATTCCCCATTGTCCTGTCACTTCAGGCCGCTGTGCAAAGTCTCTCTCCTGCTTTTTTGTTGGTCCTTTCAGGGACAAGGCTGGTCTAAGTTCTTCCTGGTGCCTTCTCTTGTCCTGGCTGAACAACCCAAATTCTCTCAGCCTTTTCTCAAAGGAGAGATGCTCCTTTCCTCTGATCATTTTGGTGTCCCTCCTCTGGACTCGCTCCAGCAGGTCCAGGTCCTTCCTTAGCTGGGACCCCAGAGCTGATGCAGCACTGCAGGGGGGGTCTCACCAGAGCAGAGCAGAGGAGCAGAATCCCCTCCCTCCCCTGCTGCCCACGCTGCTCTGGATGCAGCCCAGGACACGTTTGGCTCTCTGGGCTGTGAGTGCCCATGGCTGGGTCATGTCCAGCCTTGCATCCACCAGCACCCCCCAGCCCTTCTCAGCAGGGCTGCTCTCGATCCATTATCTCTTCACACTTCTCACAGTAAATGGTGAAAAGAAAGAGCCAGAGCCCTCAGCACTGCAACTTGCAGTACTACTGCCTTCAGGATCTTTCTCTGTAACAGTCTCAAATACAGAGAGACACGAGACAAAGAGGAAAGCAACAATCAGATCATAATAAGCATCATTCGTAGCTGAAGTGCAGAAAACTGAAGTAAGAGTTTTGACAGTGGAAGAGAACTTTCTCTTGCACTGTTGCTGCATTCCTGATGGAGAAAAAACCCTGTAGCTTCCCCTCCTAGCTTCTACAGCTTTTTCCCATGGTTCTAGGGCCTTCACAACTTGTAAAATGTGAACTGAAATGCAATAGATTTTCCTCAGTTGCCATTTCATTTTATTGACATCTTTTGCTTAAGGATGGTTACACCAAATCTTTGCTTCACTTTTACATAACTACTGTTAGCATTTGGAGCTAAAAATGAGGATAGAAAGCATATGCTGGTAGTAGAGGAACAAAGATTTTTTTCTGTATATACACAAAGAGAGCATTTTACTCAGTGTTTATTAAATATAGTAGTCACAAAGTCAGACTGGTAGACACAATATCATACATAACTGAACCCCATAGATTTTTACTTTCAACTATTTTGTTTTCAGTCAGTGAAAGTAAAATATTAGTGGCTTCAGCTCAACTTTCATGCAATGTTTCTGAATGATGTGGAAAGAGAATCCTGAAACCAGCTAACCAAAAGAACGGGGTTGAAACAGAGTCTGCACACAACTGAGAGTAATTTTAAATTCCTAACCACAGCCTAAATTCCATTAGCATGAGACTTGGAAGGACACATCTGTTATTCTTTAAGGAACTAAAGCAGTTGGCTGGCCTCCTAGCTCTAGAACAAAGTGTTCAAGGCTCACATGGAAACACTGTGCTGCATATAACAAATTTGTTTAATTTAAATTATTTTTCTAACGGAAAAAAGAAAGGAAGAAGTAATGATTGAGAAGCATCTGTGTAGGATCTGCTATACCTGGTTTTTTTCTCAAAATCTAGCTTCATAACTTGGTTAATCCATCCTCTGGAGTTACTGGAAGAAGCACAAACATGGAAGCACTGTAGATAAAAAGTACAGTGTCTGAAGATTAGGTCTAGCTTCCTGTTTTACTGTCTTGTATATGAATGGGGAGTTTATAGAACAGGTGTGAAAAAAGCTCTGTTTGAGTTCATTTTATTCATAACAAATTGATTCATAATACTGACCAGCCCTTTCCCTTTCCCTTTCCCTTTCCCTTTCCCTTTCCCTTTCCCTTTCCCTTTCCCCCTCCCCGAACTTCCCTTCTTGATAGACGTGGTAGGAAAAGCCAATCTACTGAGACGAAAACTGTAAGTCTGAATTTGTTATTTGTGGTTTTCTTTTTTCTATCAACTGCTGTAAAACTAAGCCTACTGCAGATATGAGGATTCTGTTTCTAAAGACTCCACTTCACATTTGTCTTTGATTTCTTTCTTATAGAGAAAAAAAAGTAAAGGAAAATAAATATTAGAAACTTGTAAGTATTTGAGAAGACAAGCTGTTTCCAGTACTACAGAAAGGGAAGAACAGCAGTACTTTTATAAGACTTGGACAGGCCTACAGTAATGTGGCCGTGGCACTATTGATGGGAGATTGTCTTTATGCCTGGTTATCCCTTGCCTAGAGTGGATAGCTTTATTGATATTTTATGGGTTTTATTTCTTCATTCAAAGGACTCGAAAACCCACAAGAGTGTTGTTCTCTGGCCAGCCAGGTTCTGCATGCCTCATAACGCATGCTGGTCACTGGAGTATGTCAAACAGTACTTCAAGCAAAACCCTCCAATTATAAAAAAGCACTATAATCGTACATCTAGGAACATATGTTTAAACTGGCTTCATCTATTTTAAGCAGAACAAAGGCCAATTGAAAAGTTTCAAGGGAGATGACATATTGTTTTTTATGGAGACACTAACAGGGTTTTTTTGGGTAACAACCCTGTGATTTAAAGCTGAAAATGAAAATAAATGCATTGTGGAAAAATGACATTTCAGAATGTAAGGACTTATAGAAGATTGTCAGGAGACCTCTCCCACTTAAGCCAATGCCAATTCTGCCAGTGATTTGCAGTATAATCTGAAATTAAGAGGAATACAGTTTCTATAAACAAATAATTTGCGGTAGGCTATATGAAGTTGAAAATATTGGACAAATTTGCAGACCTCTCGAATCTTTTAGTCACTGAATACCTCTGTTTCACTTTTATCTGTCTGCAAGTTAATACACAAACAGATCCAACTTAATACACTGGCTGATCCATCTGAGTTCTGCCACTGGGAAAAACAAGCATGTTTGTGTACTCCTGGAAACCACTTCAGTACCCATTCATCAGGGGTACCGAACTATGTCAGGCTTCCTGCTCACATCTGATTCTGGTCCAAGGAATTCTGGCCCCGTACTCAGAGCACTGCCATGTGTCAGAGCATGCAAGCTATAATTTCAGAATACAGCCTTTCTGAGGCACAGATGCAAGCTTGCCTTCAATCCAACAGCTCTGCCCAGGCAGTTACAGTCAGCACCATTCTTTTTCCAGATGTTTCTCTACACAACACACAAGATATCATCCAGTGTATGTCAGGGAAAAAGTCAATAAATAGCATAGAGCTAATTTCACCACCTAGTTTTAGCAGTGAAAGAATAGGAAGCAGCATGTGGGGAAAGCTTGAGAGGCTTTGAATGATTTCATTACATTGTACTGCACTGGGGATTTCATTGTTTAGAATGAGATGAGCAAGCATTTGCTCAAAATATGGAATGATTGACCTTCGAGGTCAGCAGAATTGGTGGCGGTGCACAGCATGACTACTTGCCAAATAGTAGAAAGAGAACAAATCAAATGCTATCAATGCATTTCTCATCTTCAAACTCATCTTGTGTGCCTCATGGAGGAACAGAAATGATGCCACTGAGGACAAAATAGTATGAAACTCATAACATTTCCTCTCTTGCATTTGCTTCCTCCATCTGCTCACATTTCCTAGGTGACAGGTTCATCTCAGCAAAGTTTGGTTTAAGATCTATTCAGAGTGCAAACCTCTTACAACTTACATCTTCAACAGCACACAGAAAGTCTGAGTGTTTTGCAATGATTTCACATGTGAATGTTTACTTTAGTAGCAGCAAAAATTTCTGCTTTGTTAGCCTTATATGAAGTGTGCCTTGTCTCTTTTGCTCAACAGCAGAGAGAGAGGAGGCTGTGTTGAGAGCACCACGTATCTAGAGGAGAGCTCTTTCCCTTGTCCTCAAAGCTGTAGATCCTCACATGGTTTGAGCATGGTTTTTGATGTCATGTTTGCATTCTTGCTTCATTGGCTTCCCTTTTAGAGAGGGACTATTCACCCATTCTTAAAAAAAATTTGTGACATCACCATTTTAAAGATTTTCCATTTTTCATTTAAACCAAGATGTTTAGAAGTGGTATTTCCTAAAGGTCATATTCTACCCTAACCTTTTTCTCATGGGTTTTCACAACACAATTTTCCCTGAATCTGAGAAATATTTAGCAAAGGAGAAAAAAATGGAGAGTCCAACACACAGAGATAATTGGATAATCAGATAAGGATTTAGTGTTTTCCAATAAACCCATGGAGATTACTGAATCAAGATCTCATTAAGTAATGTATATTTACATGTCCAAATAAAATATAAAACCACTAAATGAGAGATGTACTTTGTAGCTCAGGCCCTCACCTAACTTGAGGAAGAACAGGCAAGAATTTGACAGTCTTTCACATGGTAATTGTATCCTTCAGTCACTGGATTACTGGTTATTTAGACATAATCCCAGCTGCTTTAGAAAAAATCATACCCTGAAACAATTCTGAAATTGTTTCTCATTTACATTGTTTTATTCATATTGGATTTAAGAAATTTTCCCCACTGTAGAGAAGCTTCCAGAGAACTAGAGCTACCATGCTGTCTCTGTGACCTTTTATTTCTCCTTTGGTTCATTTGCAGCCTAGCAGATAAAATGTGACTCCGGAGTTGAGGAGAGCTTTGCTGTGTCACTCTTCTGTTGTTTTCTCTCTTTCCTTACCTTTCCCTAAGAGAAATACTGAGACTTCCCTCCTTTAAGAAGTCCTTTGAGATCTGTTGCTGGCGATCGTTCCATGAAGGTTGACTATTTCATTTAATCTCTATCACCTGCTTCTTCTCTCACCCTTGTTTTGATTCATACCACTGTTTGCACCAACACAAAATTTTTCTCTGCTCTCATTCATTCAAGGCCTCTTAATTCTTTCAAAGCCACTTAATTCCTGTATTATATTATCGAGGAGCTTTGTCTCACACTGTCAAAGAAATGTGATTAAACTCTAAGATTGCTTTTCAAAAACTAACCTCTGTGTTTATAGCAAATCAAAACAGAATGTAATCAACTCAGTTTGCTTTTGACAGATGTTTAAAGCAATTTTATGCTACACAGCTTTCTTGTATCTGGTTTCTGCAGTGCCAGGATACATCAGTTATAATTTAGTTTCACAGAATATGGGGTGGATTGTTTGGCATTAGACAGTCGTTTTCTATACAGTATTCCTTTACTTTTAGCATTTATGTTGTTAGTTTAATGCTTGCAGAACATGGTGCTCTGGAAGAACTGAAAAGTGAAGTCCCCTGTTTATAAACCAGGAAAAGCACACTGATTTCCCCTACTGCTTTACTAAAGTGCCTTAACAGTAACATGGCTACAGCTGCAAAACTAAAATATCCTTCAGGATACGCTTAGCCTTAAACAAGTGAGTTGCCCCGCTAAATGTCTTGAAATCAATTATGCTAATTCTGCTCTAAATTAAATAGCTGAACTGCTCTATCAAACTGATGCTCTACTGCCCACTCCTGGGCATGGGAAAGTAATTCATCCTCAAAATCTGCAGCTTGACTTTCCTCCTGAGCACTTGAAGTTGACTCAGAAGCAAACACTTGTCTCACCAAGAGCCAGAGTCCACTGGATAATCATGATCTGAATGCAGAAACATTCTGGATTATATTTGAGCCAGTTACCTGAAAGACTCCATATTTCCCCACTGACTGGTGAATTCCCTTTCCCTTCCTACTATTACCATAAAAAGAATTTCAATATTCCTAATCTTCATCAGACTATGAGTAACAGGAAAGGAAAATATGCAACATGCATCCATCTAGCAATCACCCTAGCAAAACTGTTTTTCTTCTCAAGCTTAAATGCTAAAGAATTAACTATAAGCTGAGACATCCCATGAAGAGGGAACCTCTAAGAAATGCATCTTTGGTTATTATATGAGAAACATTATTAAAGTAAAATATAATATCTTAAAAGGGAACACAAACATGATTAGGGTCCTTAACATGGTATTTAAGTAATTCACTCCCCCAGGTAATAATAAAGGTTATTTAGAACAGATGCTGTAATGCATGAAATAAATCCTTTTATCCTCAGCACTGGCTTTGAAGACATCTCCTGCCTGTTAACAATGCCAGGGCTTTGGGCCTAAAGCAGTTCTTTGCATTATCCTCCCCTTTGCCCTTTGAAGCTTCAAATGGGTCCTGCCAATTATTTTTTTAGCAGTAATCACCGTGGGGTGAAAAAGTAACAAAATAGTTACTGAAAATGGAGCATAAAAAATAAAACCATGACTATATCAAAGTGAAAATTTGCAGGAGGACTCCGGTTCAGGTGTCACTGGTAGCAGCCTGTCCCTGTAATGCAGGGGAAGGAGAAATATCATGAATTCAAGGAAGGCATAAACAGTCATAAACACCTTGGTACTACTATTCTGGCTCATACAGCTGCCCAGCTTTTAGATCTTACCTGAAGTCTCACTGACTTTGGGACAGTATGTCTTTCCCAAGGATACACCAGTTAATTTTTAGCTTGCTCTCTGTCTTTGTTTGGGACTTTAATACATTTTTCCAAGAAAAATCTGTAGTGAAGACAGTTTCCCCAAAGCAGTATAGATGCAAACTAGCTGTTAATATGCTCTCATTTCTCAGTGTACACATGTCCTTGGAGTTCCATGGTGACAACAGCTTTCTGTCTTTTCCTGGTCTTTTTCCCCCACTTCAAAGGCATCCACAGAACTTTTTTCTTTAGTGCTCAAGGATTTAACAGAGATACTGGCAGTATCTGGGAATTTAATTGGTTTTGATGGTATCAGCAGCTAGCATTCACATTTGGGAGAAGCACTTATCTGATTTGTATGGGACTTGTTTCCCCAAAAAAAGCTCTACAGTCCTGCACAGAACTGGCATGCACCACAAGCATGAATATGCAACAGCAGTATTATTCAAGAATCACAGTTAATGGTAATAACCTTTTTTCCCCCAAATTAATCAGAAAATATGTAAGTCAGCATATTTAAATAATGCATTGAAATCAGAGCACAGCATGAATAATATTTAAATTAAATCTAACAACATGAGAAACACAAAAAAAAGAGTATTCACAGTAATGGAAATAAGAAATTTTGGAAACTGCATTTTCTGAAGGAGCAAATAATTAGAAGACCTACTTCAGTACAATAATTTATGGGATGACCTTATCAGCAAATAAAAATTGTAGTTAGACTAAATGAGGCCTCCGTAAAATGAAAAGGAGAATAAATGAAAGCAAGACAGATATATATCTACTGCTTTGCAGGAAGGCACAGAAATTAAAACAGGTAGGCTGTTTTCATGAAAGACATCTCATTTTTTGCAGCTGAAACCTCTGAGTTACTAAAGGCGTTTTAAGGAAGGAAAGCCTTTTAAAAATGTATCTCTAAACTAAGCATGTCTCAAGCCCAGGACCCGGATAACAAGGATCTCTACTTCACATTTCTGAATGCTGAAGCTCACAGTGGGTGAGTACACAAAAGCAAATGCCTGAAAAACACTCTTTTTCCATGACAATACCTTGCTTTGGGCCAGAGATAAGGATCGTACTTTGGAGAAAGTATTTGTGGTTTCGTATTCCACCGCTGATGTTGAAATGTACTCAGGATACCCAGATGTTGCACTCCGAAAGCCAGATTCTAGACAGCAGGGGAAGTACAGTGGGCCTTGGTCAGTTCAGCTCTGACTTTAATATCATTGAATGCCTTTAAAAGTCCAGTTGCCAGTGCCCTCCCTCTCTCTCTCTCCTGATGTGAGACAGCTCGTTGTATCTTGTATTTAACTGAACATCATGGTCTTTGGGCAACAGTATTATACCTTGCTGGATAAAAGCAATCCCTTACATTGCTGCCAGCTGACCAAGAGCTTCTAATTTAGCTGTTCGTAGGTGTTACTCCTAAGCACTGTCAGAAATGCTCCTCAGTGGTTTAGTGTGCTTCCTGGCTCCCATGCCTCTTCTGGATCTGCACACAGGGAGCTTTTAGAAAGCCCTTTCTTATGTACACTTTCACACTGAAATTCCCCACCTTCGGCTGCAGTACAAATGTGTCTTTTTGGCAGCTAGCAGTCACTGTGAATAGTGACTGATTCCTTCCATTCTGCTGTTCAGGCTTACATAAATATATGTGACAGCAGGGACGAGGAAGGTGTCACCAGAGCTTCATTCTGGCACACGAGAGGGTGGTGGGGAAGTAACAGCATTTTCATTCCAATATCGGCTGCTCAATTAAACCAATCGCTGACTGCAGACAAAGGCATTCTGAACTCACAGATGGGAACAACGCCATCCTCACAGATGGGCATGAGCATCCAGCACCAAGGAACATTGCACCACCACTGAATATCTGCCTTGATGCCCAGCCAGAAATGTCAAAAAAAACAGGTGCTGATCCTCATCTTCTATGCCCACAATACAAGGGAATGCACCACCTGTCATTAATCCAATACCCCTCTGAGTTAATTTCCAGAAGTTCCTGGGGAAAATAAGGAGAGTTTAATGAGTAGGTTTAAAACAAGCTGAGTGTTTTTGAAATGCACTTCTACATTTAGAAATCTTAGAACAAAAAATTGTTTGATATCTGATCTGTGTCACCTTGACTTCATGAAACACTAGAATAATCTTCCAGGAAAATGGGAGTTCTCCTGAAGCCATTGATCTTATTGTCTACTGTAAGATTCTGAATATTTTAAGGGGAACAAAGGCTATGTATCACCAAATACAACCCTGCTTTTACCACTACCAGATTTACAAATTTAATATTTTGATAGGGGACACTGAAGAAAGAAGGGACATGTTAGGAAGAGAGTCATGAAGAGAAAGGCAAGATTTAATGATGTTGCTCTTTAAGTGAATGGTCAAGATATCTGCAAAATCATAGGTTTGCTTGACAGCATTCATTGTAATCATGGGGCAGCACAGCTCAGAACTCTGTCTGAAGACTCCACATCTCTAATAGAAATGTATTTCCAACTGCTTTAAAAGGCATAGGCAGCCCAAAGCTCATTTTTTGACTTGAGTCTCTCTTCGTTTCTGCCTACTGCATGAACATCTGCCTAATGAAAGCAGAAAAGGCTCACAATAATACGAGCACTTGGGGAGAGGGGTCATAATTGTTGGCTTCCTTCAAGTGAGGAAAGAAGAAAGGTAGAAACTAAAAGGTATAACAGGTATGAAGAAATAAAGGAAAGTTGAAAGGTGTAGAAGTGGTGCATAGGAAAACCTTGAGAGGCTTTGAATGATTTCATTACATTGTACTGCACTGGGGATTTCATTGTTTAGAATGAGATGAGCAAGCACTTGCTCAAAATATGGAATGATTGACCTTCGAGGTCAGCAGAATTGGTGGCGGTTCACAGCATGACTACTTGCCAAATAGTAGAAAGAGAACAAATCAAATGCTATCAATGCATTTCTCATCTTCAAACTCATCTTGTGTGCCTCATGGAGGAACAGAAATGATGCCACTGAGGACAAAATAGTATGAAACTAATAACATTTCCTGTCTTGCATTTGCTTCCTCCATCTGCTCACATTTCTTAGGTGATAGGTTCATCTCAGCATTGTTTAATTGAAAATCCATCCAGACTGCATGAATGTGTGAATGTTGACCTCAGCAGCACCAAACATTCCTGGTTTGTTGGACTTAATAAAAATATGCTTTGTCCTTTTTGCTCAACAGCAGGGAGAGAGAGGAGGCTGTGTTGAAAGCACCACGTACCTAGAGGAGAGCTCTTTCCCTCATCCTGTAGACTCTTACAGAGAGTGAAAGTCTAGCCTGAGAGTGCATTTCTTACATCATGTTAGTGTGCCACTGCGAAGTGGGAAGTCTTGTTTGTTTGGTTTCCCCTGTAGAGAGAGACTATTCTCCCATTTTTCAAAAGATACTTTGCTTTGTGGAAGAGGGAAATAGTACTCAGGAAATATGAAAATTAATGGTCAAAAAGGAAAAAAAGTAAAAATACAAGAAACTGTGATCTTTTGTGAGGAAAAAAAAGGCAGTGGATTTTTACTCCACCTCATCTAAACTTCTAAGTTTCACATCATGTCAGTAGCTATCAGGTTTGCTTTCCTCTGCCCAGACAAAAATTTGACAATACTCGATTCTTCAGAGTAGAAGGAAAAAAATGACCAGCTATGTTAGCTCTTTGTTTGTGGACAATGAGTGTATCTACCTTTTTATAATTCAGATGGATAAAATCTTAAATACCTATATCAGCCTTAATGGGGATTGTATGAATGCTGACAAACACCCTAAACTGACATTTCTATACTCTACAGGTTTAAAGAAACACATTGACTCTCTTACGGATCTTTTTCTTTCTTCTACCTTGTTTATAATCATTGGCCCAACCCCTGTCTTTGCGTTTTGGTGTTTCTTCTAGGAAAGTAGCTTTCCCTGTGGACAAATGAATGTTATGAAATGTTACAAAAGGTCTACCCTATACAAAATTAGGTACTTGGGTTTGAGTGAACTCCTTACAGGTTTTCATGCTGGTCTGTATCAGGAATGCTTTAGTCATTTTGGAAAGTCTGAGCCATTGGAAAGCTTAATTCTCTATGGAATTCACAGATAGCAAGAGGAATTACAATCCATGTTCTTCTAGGGATAAACCAGGTATGGAGTATAAACTGCTTTTCTTGGAAGGAGTTACAGTTTTTCTGTACTTGTGGAGTTTTTCTTGCAAGGAGATACAGTCTCAGGCCAATCTCTTTGAACAGAAATCCAACATTTTTTTTTCCATTTGCAAACACTTCCTGCTTGCCCTGGTTCCATATCAGTGAAAATCCCCCTAAGGCAAACAAACTTCTTGATAAATTGCCTAAGTGTTTGGATCCAATTGTTAATATAGCAAATTTGTTTGATTTGGGCACTGGATAAGATATTGACAGCTTTCACAGTAAGCTGAGGTGTGGTGACATTTAATAATAATTTTCTGAAAAGGTTTTTTTGTTTTAGACAAAGAGAAAAAAAGGTCAATTTGTTTTTGTCTAAATACTTTCAATTTTGAAATCAAGCCTTTTCATTTTTTTTCTGTCAATTTTACAAACCAAGAAGCATTTGAGACAAGTAAATTTGTAAGAAACATATCATTTGAAATAAATCATAACCAATGAACAGGTGAATCACGAAAAGACAAAAGGTTTGTAAAAGAAATTGAGTCAACAGTGATATGCATATTTTGGAAAATTATCATTTGAAGGACAGCAGAATACAAAGTTACCCAGTTTATGAGGGCTGCTCTCTTTGGGCCATAACTAGTCTTTTTGCTTGTGTTTTGAAAAAATAAATGCTCTTAAGTTAGCTAATCAACTTTTATCACATACTCATTGTTTTTATTTATTTTTTCATGGAACTTTACATTATTATTTGTTGCAGTGATTCAAAGATCACTTGTGTTACCTCAGCAGGCTCAGACAGCGTTCCTGAGGCATCTCTCTTTCCTTTCACTTAGGGTGAAAAGCTGTGTTCATCCCAAAATCCCTTTCCCTACCTTTTTGAATTATGTTGATCGCTCTATCCTCACTGGCTCCTTCCACACACGACCGTGTCCCGGAACCTTCTCTGCTGCGGAATTCCTCATTGGCTCCTTGCTGCCCCTCTCCTTGCCCTGCTACTGTTCCTGGTTCATGTGCTGTCAGTCTGCCTGCGTGCTGTACCCCAGTTGGTGTGTTCCTAGGTATCCCCCGCCCCTCTCCCCCGGTATAAGACACTGTGTAACACCCTGCTCCAGGCTCTTCCTTCTCCCCGCCCTGTTCCCCGCTCCCTGAAATAAACTGCCCCTGTTCACCACCGAAGAGTCCCTCCGCCTCTCATTCCTCTCCCGCGCCTGCTACATCGGTGGGCTATCCGGACCCTGAGTGAGAGCTCCGGCAGCCCTCCCGCTCTGGAACCAAGCCAGCCGCTCCCCGCACCGGCGGCAGGAAGGTCGCTCGCGCTGCTCGGCCCGGCCGAACGAGGCACCCCCGCGAGGGTGGTCGGACGCGCGGCACGGTGGCAATTATTAAACAACAGTGGTTATTATTGTAAAACAGAAGTTTTCTGTGAAATGTTTTCATAAGAATAGTTCTTTCATTTTGTTTCAGAATTTTGGCCCTACCCACCCAACTTTCAACTCTGTCGTCACAATTGCCAAGTGGTAAAAACTAGGAATCATGTTACCTTCCTGCATAGACAAAGTTGTTTACATCTCTGTGGGTGTTATTCTTGTTAACCTGCTCAAACTATATCAGTTTAAATGTGGTATAAACCACCTATCTTGGCATTTCCAATAGTCGGTAGAGAGCCGTAAACATTCCTCAGGGAGATCCGTTGAATCTGTCTTGCATGTTTATTTTGGGCCCTTTTTTAAAACTGAGGGTTTTTTCCTCCCATAATCTGTTAAACAAGGTTATACCAACTAACTTTGCATGGTGTTTTCTAGATAGTTGAAGGTAGCTGTGAGCAGTTCAACTGTGAGTGCATAACAGATCGACTGTTAAAATATTCTCAGTACGCACATGCAAGTGTCCCAAAAATAAGAAGTTCACACACAATAGGAATGGCAGCTCCAACTTGATCTAGTTTGGCTTCATATATTGCAAAAAAACAGTAAAATAAATAATATTTATTTGAAAATCTAATAGAAAAGGCTAACCCCCCCTGGATCAGAGAAGGAATAGAGACTTGTAGATCTGGAGACTTCTTCCTTAGTGAATTATACAGATGTTTTGGCCAGCATCTCTTTGAGTTCACTAGTGCTACAAAGGCTTTTATTTAGCTCTAAGCATATTTACTTTTGTCAAGCAGGTCCTTACCAGGTTTGCATCTGCCCCTCATACTGTTACAGTTATACCACAGGTGCAAGGAATAGTCACTGATACCGAATTGTTATATATATATATATATATGTATATATGTATGTATGTATGTATAGATGTATATATGCGTATATGTAGTCACATGGAGATGGAATGGTTGTTCAGACAGAATTCAGTCTGATAATGCATATGTTCCAACAAGAGATTGATTTCTCTTAAAACTTAGTTATGGATGTCTGGCATGGACTGTTCCATACCCAGGAACAGTAAGAAGAGCTAGGGAGGATATTTCAACTACGACTCTATTTTCTGATTTAGGACCTCCTGCAAAGCATTTTCAAGACCCTTAAGTAGGGTATCATCATTTTGGTCAGGAAAGATCTGCCTAATCTAGTCTGCCGTATTTCTAATGTGCACGTCCTCAGAGGGTTTAATTGCCTCACTTAGAGCAATTTTGAAGGAGTGGGAAGGAAACCCCTCATAAAAACTGTGGGTGGCTGAAAGTTTAGTGAGCAATGTATGCTATGGCGTTTCACAAGTAGATTTCTACACTTCATTTAATCAGATACACTGGGAATCTACTTAATTGTGCATCATCCCAGGGAACCAATTTGGCCTAAGGTAGTGAATGACAGTGGCTGCTGAGTAATGAGGATACTTCTGACAAACATTTCTGTTTAATAGGTGTTGCTCAGTAAGGTCCAGCAGCTTAGGTTGTGTTTAAGTACATGACAAATGAGCACAATATTCCATTCCCTAATACAGAACTAGCCAAATAAAAAAGTAAAAGTAAGTAATTAAGGTAGGATAAAATAATTTGGTCTGTCTGTGTTTATACATTACCCTATCTTATTTTGAGCAATTTACAGCTTTAAATTGCATCCTGGCCTATAAGACACCATTGAAACATTATTTACTGCTGGATGCCAGCTATATCTGTCAGCACTCCAAAAATGTACAGTTGACAATGAGTCATAAATAAGAGATTAATTAGTGCAGTAGTTGGAAGTTATGTTGCTGATTCAGTTATTTAGTATCCACTTCACTAAGATAATTTGCATATGTTCTGCCCTTTTATCATCTGTTAAAAGATTTGATTAGGAAAAAGAGTCTAAGAACATTGGATGCTAAGGGAAGAGAGGGACACATGGGAAGGGCACATGATGGTGTTTGGCTAAAACAGGACAGAAGACAGCCCTTAGTGTTGGCATGAAAAAGGCTGAGAGAGTCAGCAAGGTTGACATGATTGGTGCCTTTGGAAACAGAACAGTAGGCAATAATTATATTTAGAAGTTGAAAGGCCAAACGTGAAAATACCTAATTGGTTTATACTCTTGATTTAAACCCTGTCCCCTTGTTCTGCATTTTATTGTTTTTTATTCAAGCCACTGGGAATTTTGCCAGCACTCCCAGTGGGAGAATTAGATGTACTAAAAATACATTTTCAGATATTAAAAGAATTTACAGCGGTATAAAATACTACATTCATATTACAGATTAATCAGGCATCACATATTTAATGTGACATATATGTGCCAAACTACAGAGCCATAGGAAAAATTAATTCACAGAAAGCCTTATCTTCTTCACCTAGCTCTGTCCTCTAGCTCCCTCTTTGGCTTTAATAGCCTAAATAAATGTTCAATCCTACTGGAACATCCTATGTCCTAGAGAATGTTGTGCAGCTTCTGAAGATTAGCCATCTTTTCCAAGGCAAATATGAAATTCCTGAGGATACAGTCACTTATTTCTCTGTAAGTATGCATGGGAAATCAGCAAAAGTCTGCCCTAGGCTGTTTCTTCTGAACCCCTGTAGGTTCCTATTACCGACTTACAGGCAACTGCACTCTGAGTTGCTTACCTCTAAACTCCGTACAGTTAAATAAAAGTAATAGGCACTTTTAGGTGTCCTTCCTGTTTCTTTTATATCTGATTTCCTTTTAATTCTCAAACAAATTTAGATGTCTCCTTTTGTATGGCTGAATCCTGCTTCAAAACTGCCTGTTTCCCTTACCCAAATGAGCTAGGGAGACAAGATCAGATTTAACTATCCACGTTTGGTCAGATGAATCTCACCCCATGACCCCAACTTTCTAGCGAAGATACTGATATTAATGCTGATGAAGATGTAAATTGAATGAAATACTAAAGCAGTCCTTCCATAACGTTCAGAACCTCTGAAAGGTGGTTCTGTATGATCAGGAAAGTCACGGGCCAATTTTGGCATATTGTCCTGGGAAGTCTCATGAATAACTGGAAGTCTAGTAAATGAGACCTTTAAGAAAATGTGAGAAATGGAGTTTGGCTTAGTGTAGCAAAGAGAAGAATGAGGGAAAATACAAAGTCATGTTGTGTGTATTTCTTGGGTCTGCTAAGAGGCAGACCAACTTGTGTTCATGTCCCCTGGCAATAGGGCAGAAAATATAAGTTAAAACTTCAGTGAGGAAAATTTACGTTAGATATTAGAGGAAATGCTAAGAGAAAGGATCCTTAAGTGAAGGAACAGTTTGCTGAAGGACAATATGGAACCTTTTAAGTAAAGATATTTTTTAAATTTCAGAGCAGTTTCCATTGGGCACATTTTTAAGTTAGGACATCGAGACCTTCAAGGTTCCTTTTTCCCTTCACTCCCTCACTTTTCTGTAGTTTTTTCTTTCACTCATCTCTCTCTCTCTCTTTCTCTCTCTCTCTCTCTCACCAAGTGAGTTGTATTGGAGAGGAGAGACTCACAGCCTCCAACGGCAGCCCCAGTTTTATTTTTATGTCTGGATTCCAAGCAAGTAAATTCTTTTTCTATCACCTGAATTCTCTTAGGTCACTCAGAGCCTTATGGCTTTGCGGCTGGCCTCAGAGAAACAAGTTACAAGTGGAGAAATAATTGCTATGTATTCTACCCTCTGAAAAGAAAATGAAACGGGCAGGAACTAGCTAGAGAAGAGAAACATACATCATTTACAGAATAATCCTTTCTGTCTGAAACTGTGCTGAACATAGGGGACCGCCTCAGAGGAGCATGTGGAAGAAAGGAATGCCTGCAGAAACCCCCACGGTACCTGTCCCGCTACCTGCCAGCTTAGCCTTCAAAAACACCGTGTCTGGCAGCCTGCAAAAGAACAAGCTGGGGATTTATTTCTGCCTATAACTTTTTACCACATTTCCCTTTATGAAATAATTACTTCCACAGCCTGGGACTTCTTCACTGCTTCTGCAGAGCGATGGCTACTAGCCATGCTACTAGCTTATATTTAAATACTGTAGAGCTAAAATCAGCAATATTAAATTTTCAAAAAGATTATAAATAAGATGGGAAAAAAAGCCTTAGAATCCTTATTTTCCTATACCACATGGAAATAAGAAAGGGATTAAAAATGTGACAGAACAAAAGGAAAAATAATTTAACACATTATCCCATTACTTTTCAGATAGTCACTGAATTTGTGTCATTTCAATAATTTTGGCTTCTGTGGTTACTAACAAAAAAATCCCCCAAACTATTGTATTTCTAACTGAAATTGCATTAAGCTGATTTTTCCCCCATTCCCAATCCTCCCTTCAGCAGTTAAAGTCATATTTGGTTGCCTGTTAAACAGATCATACATTTGGCTTCTTTACAAATAGTAGGCAGCATTTTCCTATACATTAGACTTTGAATAGTGGGGGAAAGCCCATTGTAATGTTCCCATGTTCTTTCTGAAGATCACTACCTCTTTTTTTTTCTCTTCTACTTTTAAAAAAAGTCCAGGATTGATAGACTGCAGTCCAGAGGTTAAAACCCTATGTTTTTTAGAGAATTTTCAGAAAGAAAATCCCACTATATTTTAAGGGCAGAAAAAATTGCTTTATAATGGCCATATGTGTCCATTTTTAATTATAGAAACATGTGTCAAGAACGTGTCTTTGGCCTATTTATGAACCTGGAGTTTAACTCACTGTCCAACTAAGACTTCCATAGCACATAAGGAATGCAATGTCAGTCTAGGAGGTGACTTGCACACAGTAGTGTATTTGTCCCAAAGTATCCCTTTAATCATATAGGAATCAAAAATTACACACAGCAAACTTCCACACTAAATATAATTTGAGCTTCAACAATCCCACCAGTAAAACACAGGAAAAGGTAGATTTTTGTGCCTAAGCCCTTCAATGAATCTATTTCTGAGACTTGAAATCTGTATCAGTTGCCTATCACTCCCACAGCAATGCCAGAGCTTAAATCTGCGTTTTCCAGAAACTTCTCCAGACTCTTTCTACCATGTCTCTTTCTGAATTAAAATATGCCCTGCAAATATTTTTGTACTACTAACAACAACTAGAAACATTAATGATCTGCATGTCAAAAGAGACCAAATCACAAATGAAGAGCTGCCAAGGCTCTACTCATTTTAAATCAGAAATGGTGGTAATGGGCAATCATGATGGCTCGGGGGAGTTTGCAGCCACACAGCTGCTATCTCCTTTGGCACCAGGACCACTGTTAGGACGGCTACATTTGCTTTTCTGGGTGGGACTTCCTGATGCTATAGCCCACTGAAGTGTCCAGAATCTCTGATACAGCAGATGTTGGTATTAACTCAGTGAATGATTATTGGGTGGTGCCTAAAGGACTGAGAACAGAACAGAAATCAGAACACAGGCCATTTCCCTCCCCTTGGTGAGCTCAACCCTCCTGTCCTGATTGGGAAGAATTGTGTTGCCTCTTCAGTTGCTTTCTTTTGGTCTTTGATTGTGTATTTCTTTCCACAAAACAACACAGACGCAACAGGAAAAATGAAGATGTGTTTAGCTTGTTTCACACCTTTGTGTCACTCTCCTGGGAGCTGGAAAAAGGGAGTCCATACCCCACCAAAATCAGAAGAACCAAGATGTGAAGCTCTTCTCCATCTCCTACTTCACTCCTCTAATATTTAGGGCTTCTGTGGATTTGTCCTCAACAACACATTCCCTTCACCTCAAAATGCAAGAGGCTCTGGGTGCTCCCACAGATATGTTTGCAGATGCCTAGGCAAAACATAGAACCATATGGTTGTAGGCATACCTAGAATTAGGCAGAATTTGAAGAAGATTTAAGGACGATTTTGAGGACTAAATTTTTGAATGTAGCTATGTGCAGATTTGCAGAAAGATAGAATCTATTCAGTTTAAATGTGGAAATCTTTTGGCAAATAATCTCTTCTTCAGGTCTGAGATTAAAGATTACAAAGCCAAATGCAAAAGTTTGTGTTTGTAGGCTAACAGCCTACCACTGTAATATAAATGTTATTTACCGAGAAGCCTGGTTTGGCTTATATGACTTTGTTCATGGCTTTAGATGTAGCTGAACATCCAATTACCTTTAAGATTATTGGCCTTTCTTCCCTCTGCAAAACTGCAGAAAATGCAAAAGGGAAATCCCAGGAGCCTCAATTAATTTTAATAGCAATTTAAATTAATTTTCTGTCTTCTATATATAGCTTTAAAATATCATTCTCTCTGTTGACAGCTACTCCTGTAGCGGTATTGTTTGTCTCTTGTAAGTACACTTTAACTGTGTCTTCATAACACTTTGTGGAAGAT
Source organism: Melanocharis versteri (assembly GCA_013397845.1). Lineage (NCBI taxonomy): Eukaryota > Metazoa > Chordata > Aves > Passeriformes > Melanocharitidae > Melanocharis > Melanocharis versteri. The sequence goes on from VZTG01001080.1 coordinate 409,876, forward strand.
GAAAAATGTTTGGGCTATGGGGAATACCGACATTCAGGATAAAATTACTGTTGCAAGGGATTTTGAGAAATAAAACTAAACTTTTCCCAGCTGGTAAAAATATATTAAATAAAGATCCCTCAGTACGTTAAATACACTTTATTTTCCACAGTATTTTTGTTTACTCTTTGCCAAAACCACAGTGATATGAAATTGCTGCCAAAACAGAGTCAACACCATTCTCTTATCTTGTAAAGAAACCACAACTCAGATAAGAACAATTGGCAAATTTCATGCCACATCCCACTTGAGTTCAATGGCTACTGGAGTCCATAGGAAAAATCCAAAACACAGTTTGGAAAATAGAAAGTGTGAGTGTGAGCACCATGCACAGAGAAAAGAAACCCTTTTGACTACCCCACTGACAATCTTTAACTGTAAGGCAATGAGCTCCTTGTGCCCCAAACCTCAGCCAAAAGTTTCCAGAAGGGCGATGAAACATGGCTTCACGAAAAGAAAGAAACCAAAAAAAACCCATAAAAAATGTGGGAGGAGTTTCAAAACTTTTCCAAGTGATCGAGTACTGCTCTGTGCCAAATATCCCCTTCTTCAAGAGTTTGGTATGGAATATGAAATTTACTGCCTCTGTTTACAGTTTTTTTAAGGAATACAATTAGCAGTGGTCAAAAGGCCATTGACTGACTTTTTCATCCTTTTTTTTTGGGATGGGAATGATGCACACAGTCGTCAAAAAATGGAGGTGTCATAGGTCTGTTGAGAGATAAGCTATTAAAAGAGCTGAAGAAAGGAGGTATTAACCCAATATTATGCCTAGAAAGACTGTGATTTAAAGCAAAAAATGTAATTTTACCCAAATAGTTATTTTTTGCAAAGTATTCACTTTGTGATATGATCAAGAAAGTAAAGAAAGAAGAACTTAGAACTCCTTTTTGCTAAGTTACCCAGGGAAAAAATTCGTAGCTCCATGCAAGGTTTCACTGTCCACCTATTTCCTGTGAAGCACAGTCTCATAATTTTTAAGAGTAGTTAGTCTGCTCTTTTGAAAGATGAATAAAATTCTGTCTTAGCAAAAGGAAACAAGATCAAGTGCTGACAATTTCAGGCTCAAAAGAAATAATTTGAATAAAAACTACATGGTTGTAGAAGCAGAGTTATCAATTTAGCCATATTATGCATTAACGGAAATTATAATTAGTGAAAATTAGACTTGAGAAAAATATGCGAGGAAAATCTATTTAAATCTGATGGAGCAAGGGAACGAAAAACCAATAACTTTTTTTCTAAAAAGAAATGTAATCTTGGCCTCGAATAGCCAGAGATGTGACCTTCAGTGGCCTTCAAATGACGTTTTATTAAGAGGAGATGCCTGGTTCTATTTTTCCATTTCCAAAAAATAAATGAATTATCATTGCATTTCACAAATAAGGAAGTATCTGAAATGCTGCCAGTATTTCTTCAAGCAGCATCTCGGCAAAAAAGATAAGAAATATCACTGAAATAAAACCAAAGAAGAAAGAATTATTTCTTTGGACGAGAGTACAAGATAAATATCTTGACACAAACTAGTGCCCTATTTTAGAGACCATTGGACTGAAACGTGACAAAGAGAAAAAGGGTGGTCCTGGCAAGTGCAAAACAGCCAAGTTAAGACCAGTACAGAGGGCAGAGATGTTACCATTGCTGAACTTAAAAAATAAAATGGAATTCTGATTCTAGAATGGAGAGGCCCTCCTGGAGTGTTGGTATGTTTTGGTATTCCTGTTGGGTACTTCCTCCCAGGAAACAAGGAAAATTTCAACTGCTTTTAGTTTTTCATGCAAGCAATGCTTAAAGCTTTCCTTTTATCTTTTTTCTTCTTTCCTTTTTCTGGTTTTGTTTGTTTATTTGTTTGTTTTGTTTCAAATGGTTGTGACCTAATAACTGGTAGGGAAGTGAAATGTCAATGTGTATGTTAAGATGAGAAAAGGTAAGGATCTGAGAGACACATCCATTCATCTCTAGGCTGCTAGAAGCTGACCATGATGACAATGATGATATCCCATGAAACGTGCTCTTTTGTTCAAAATGAGCACCATACTTTATTGATTCACAGTGAAATTGCTCTGAGATGAATCAAAATACCAGCTGCCCCATTTATTGAGCTGTGAAATATTTCTATTCGTTGTGCAGCTGTGTGAACCTGAACTAATCTAAAGGGCAGATCATCTAGAAGAGAGCTCAAAATAGTTTTATTGCAGGCAGTTTGCCTAAGCATTAAATATACCCTGCTCACACAGGATTCCGAGCAAGGACTTTTACTGAAGGGAAAGCAATGTTACGTACTAGATAATGCACAGACTGCTGCATGTTTATCGTAGATGCATGGAGATTACAGAGAACTGTTAAACACATCCGATTTTGACGAGGGCAAAGAAATCCCATGGCCATATACCCTGCCATCGTGCTCTCCATCTTGCATGTAGTACCTAGCATTGTGCAAAACTAGAAGACTGGGTGGCGAGTCAAGCCTTCCTAATAAAAGCATGTGTCTCCAGCGAGTGTTATCTCTGTGAGAGGTCAGAAGGGAAAAGAATAGCCTACTGTTTTGGTTTGGTTTTTTTTTTGACAGATGGCAAATGATAAAGCACCATTAAAATCAGCCAACCAGCCTAAAGTTTCGTTTCAGTGCCAGTGCATATATATGTTGCTTGGGGAATTATGCTCTAATTAACCTAAAGCATGTAGTATTGCTCTTTTACACATAATGGGAGGATTAAGTGAATGCAGCAGATTTTATGGTCATTATAAAAATACCCCTGGCAATACAAATTCTAGAAAAACATAGAAATACTCTAAGAGAAGAACAGAAATCTCTCTTCTTGGTAACATTTTCTTCATGCCATATTTTGAAATTTTTGGCAAAAAACAAGGACATTCAGGCAGTATGTGATTCAGCAAATTCTGAAGCCACTTTTCTGTGGTGAATAGCTGAAATCTATTTAGTTACAAACTGAGTCATGTGGCTTGGCAGAAAGGAAAAACCAATGGGAAAGAAATTAATTTAGTTACATCTTTAAAGGGCATGGCTATAACACGCAATATGAAAAAAAGAGGAATTTCAGAAAAGCTGAAAATACTCGCTGAAAGTACTTGTAGGATAGCCCTACTTGCTGAAAATACTTGCAGGATAGCCCTGCTTGTGCTATTTTGGGAGCTTCCAGTAATTTAAAGAAAAAAAATCTCTCAGTTTGTCTACTACGTTACACACAAGGTAGTAGTTTTGAAGACTGTATTCCATCACAACCAGTTTTTAGGGACCGTTCTAATAATTTATGGGTAGAAAACTCTGGAATTTGGAATTTACAAAGCCAAGTGGAAAAGGGGGTGTGTGCATTCTTTGCAGTCTCTTTAGTACAACCCCTGTTTAAAGCACTTCTGAAACTATCTGACTCTCCAATCATTAACAGTTTTACACTTGATAACGCCTTTAAAAATACAAAGTGCTTCCTGGTACTCTTGAGAGAGCAGAATAGACTGATAACACAGTTTGCAAACAAGTGATAATGTCATGGAATATGAAGAGGATACGAGCTAGTGAAAGAAAACCTGGAAAGAAAACCCCTTGGATAGAAAGGAGAGGAGTGGATGAATGTGGAATGGGAGGAACGAGGAATGGGACAAAGCAATACTTATGGTCTGAGAAGAGAATAAGGAATCCTGCTACTGGGGGTGAAAGAGTTTGGTCAAGATGACCCGGCAAATAAAACATTTGGTATGAGTTCACAAGCTAGCTGAGCTGACAAAATGGTCCATTCTGGTCTTAATGGAGCAAGAAGAGTGACAGAGCCCATGACAGATGCCCCTGCCACTCAGCAGGAGGTGTTGGGGTCCTGAGCAGGATTTTAATCCAGAGAAAAAGAAAGGTATAAGGGAAGATGGGATGAAATAGCACAAAGAGTTACTCATAAGAGGGTCCTTGACACAGACAGAGAACAGTTATTACGAAATACGCACTAGCCCTACCAGGAGGAAAATGTAGAGGGACAGGAAGATGGCAGATAGGACACAGTGACAAAATAAAAGGAGGCATGGTATTAGTTCACAATAAGCTTAACTGACAATAGGTGTTGAAATGTGCTTCCTTGCCGCTGCAGCTTCCCTGTGCTTTTTAAATACCTCCTTCCAGTGCTGGCTAAAGGTAGTAATGCTTTCGGTTGTGCAGACAGAGAGGATTGTGAAAAACCTGATTATTTGCTGTCTGTGTGGATCTTGGTAAAGCTTTTCTGCAGCTTGGCTTAATGTAGTAATGTTTTCATGGCTGATGCATAGTTAGAATCTGTTGATAATTCTAGAAGTCCTGCCAGGAATGCAAGGTCCTGGTGCACTTACTTAAAGGTATTAATTGAGCACTGCACCTCTAAAAGAAGGATCAGTGTGATCCACAATTTTGCCAAGAATGGGCAAGTAGGAAAAACCAAGACATGAATACATATATATATGCATACATACACTGTTTCTTTGCTGACGTATTTCTATGGGAAAAAAAAGAGAAAACAATCTAAATTAAAAGCATTTATACAAAAATGTCTACAAATAGGACTGAATTTGTGATTGAGTAATAACCATGTGAAATTTGAGGGACTATTCAGAGACTGGTTATAATGTTAATTTATGGAAAAAAGATTTCTCATTATTGATAGAATTAAGATGGCTAGAATTTATTTCCATCTCTGAAAATAATGATTAGACTCAAACACTTCCCAAGGCAAAGTTAAGGCTGCTATGGCAATGAGTCCAACAATATGGATCAGTCCATATTCATAAGATCAAATATATTCACATTCTGAAGCACTCACCTTCAGTATTATTTTAAAATAATGTAACAGTCCATATATTCCAAGCTAGCCCAGGAGCTGTTTGGAAGAATGCTGACTGTCCCACGTCTAAATCACACTGATTTGGCACTGTGTGTAAGATAATCCAGTGACTGGGCAAACATCCAATTTACCTGTATGGATATAGCACCTTCATGTTTAGCGACAATCAAAAGAATCTTCTTTCACATGCTCAGAAAAAAAAAAAAGGCATAAATAAGAGATATTCCACAGTGCAACTCTTCTCAGTACCTTTTAACTGCGTAGTGCTCACTGCAGTCTTAATTTGGAAAACATTTGTGATCATGTTCAATATTTAGCTTTGAGAAAGTGTAACTGTACAACCATATGCTTTCCTGGGTCTAGGCATTCATCTGCTGATAACTTCGTGGAATGGGATTAGTAAACAACATGCTTCCACAGTAGCATGTCAACAGAGAGAAACCCCAAAACGTACTAAATATATTATGTTAAAGTTTTCCCATTAAACAATATCCTTTCGAAAATTCAGCTTTTAAGATACGGTATTTTAAATATTTAAAATTTTAATTTTTCCCGTGGTTTAAGAATAATGAAATAAAGGTAATTCCAATAATAAATTCCATTTGCAATACCAGCTTCCCTAAAAATTAACTTCTAAGAAATGATGGAAAGAACAGATGTAACAGAAAACACTGATTTGCTTATCCCTAGAGTGCTAATTTCCTAGCCCGTATTCTGAGTACACATAAGAGCATGTATCAGGAATAAAGAGATACATAGACAGAGCAGAAATAAACTAATTGCATGAGGGAATATGAGTGAAATAAAGTAGCTTTTTGCTAGTTTGGTAAATGGCATGAAATACTTAGGATTCAGAACTATACAAAAGTCAAAAATGCTACGAAAATCCACATGATGAGTGGCAAACCCCAAGCAAATGAACATGATTTTATAACATGGGAATGTGCAAATTGCATCCAAGAACCATGCAAATCCTGCCTGATGAGCAGTAGTCCAAATAACAGGATCGATGTCTGCAGTACAGGAGTGTCTCATTGCGGGCAGCGGTGTCTCTGCTGTAATAATGACCATGAAACTGCTTCTTCATCAGTACAGCAAATTCCTGAGGATAAAATTACTTAAGGCAAAAGCTCCCAGCCTGACCTGGGAGATCTTTAACTGCATATCACTTAAAGCCTGCAGGAATGCAGAAATTCAACCAGTGCCTACGTTTGTATTTCCAGGTTCAAAGCCAACCATGACAGGGCTGCTGGGATGTGAAATGGGAGGGTGGGAGAGAAGGTTCTCTTCTGCGTGCTGTGCAGGAGGTGTAGAGTTTGATGCCTTGGTTTGTGGGAGTTGGGCAAATGGGGAGGAATGCAGATTATCGAAAACAGTGCTTGGAGGCGGTAAGCTGAGTGGTAACAGCAGGGACAAAAGGGTGTTCCTATTCTATGATCCTGTGTTTGCAGCTGAGAGAAATGTAGCTGGGAAAAGCAGGATGATGTGTGGGTGTGAAAGGTGGTGCACCTTGACGGTGAAAAATTCTTAATGCAATCTTGTCCTGTCAACAAGAGCCTTTTCTGGTAAGGAGAAACAGCATTACGGATGTGTTCATGCACATCAGAAAAGGCTTTTAAACACTTTGCCTTTCTTAAAAGTTTGTGCATTCTTCAGCCATTTTGCACCATCAGGGTTTTATTGAGAGCTGGAGTTGTTGTTTGAGATGTGCAGCAATTCCATGTTCCTTACATACAAAGGCTTTTAATTTGCTACACCGTGGGTTCTGGTGTTCATTTAAGAATTATGCATGGCAAAAACAAAAAAGGGAAAAAACTCGTAACTTTGGCTTCAGATCTATCTGGTTTTTTGGAGCCTGAAGATTGCTTCAGTATGAATAGCTATTTTATGTTTATAAATAGAAGCACATAAAATACGTTTTAAAAGGAAAATCTTAATTGACCTATTTAGGGCTTTTGATCTTGTAATTAATTGATCCCCTAATTATTGAAAACTGTAGCAGAACAAATGATAAACAAGTTGGTTTGAGTATTTTTTATAAAGGTTTTAGTCCACAGCACTATATATATGCAGGAAAGCATTCTACATGATTATACAATATATTGCTTTTTAAATACAACATAGCTCTAAAGATTAATGTTTTCTGAATAACCAAGTACATATTTTGGAACTGTCATTCTGTTGTGCCATTAATCTGGGGATTAAAGTCCCTACCAGTGTACACAATAAAGTACAATGACATCAAAAGAATATCTCATAAAAACTGGGTTACAGATGAAGGGAAAGCCTGAGATATAAACTTTGGTTTATGATTCCAGCTCACATTACATATTAAACACAGTAGTTAAGAGCTATTATTTTCAAATACATTTAGAGACCCAGTTATATGTATTGCATAGGCTTTAATTTTGTCTATTCTTTCTTTAGGTAAAATATATCCTTCTATGCATGAAATTAGTTTTATTTCAATAAGATAACATTAATCCTTCTTAATTTCCCATGAGATTATCCCTCAACAACTTTCTGTGAGATTATCCTCCCCTTCTCTTTAGCAAATACATACATCAGGGCCATTTACAGGATGAGAGATCAACAGCACAGGAGACGTGATGGTGGCCATTGTATGTGGTAGTGATTTCCAACGTTCACAGCTTTGCAACAGGAAAAAACACACTCAGGGAAGAACAAGGGAATTCTGAAAAAATCACCACAAGTTTTAGCAGTTCCTTAGAAAACACTGTGAAGAACTCAGCTGCCAGAAGTGGTTCTTTTTCGCAATAAATGAATTGTGTATCATGCTAAGGATACAGACAACCAGGTTCTGATATGAGTCACTTGGTGTCATCTTTAGTGAAAACCTACTCCAGAAGCCAAATTATAAGGGATTTTTTTTTTTTTTAACTGTTATTCTTTGTCAAGCAGCATCTCATTCAAGGAGTTTTGCCCATTATAAAAAACCACTAAAGGCATTGAAACCTGGCACGAATTAAGATGAGCTCTTTTTTTAAAAAATGGTTTACATCCACAAACTGTTTTTTGTTGTTGTAAATAAGCTGGCATTTTCATGCTAACTAGAAAATTCATTTTATTTCCAGTCTAGTCTTTGTTTCATAATGAACCAAATGCATAAGTATCTACATGAACACATTAAAGTGAGAGGTGTTACTATGACTCACTCCACCATTGTAGAAGGGAAATATTTCTTTGAGCTGATTATGAAAAATCAAAATTACTAGAAAGATACTATCCAAGAGAACTCATGGATTCTGCAGTGAATGGCGAAAGTCGAACTGTGTATTTGTAGCAGATCCTAAACTATTTTAATAAATGCCATTGGCAACACTTCTGCTGTTGTGGGTCAAGACATCCTGAAGGCCAGTACCTTCTAAACTAGAAGAAATCACAGTCTGGGACACTTCAAAACTCTTCCCCACTCACTCCGCTACCTCTGGAACTAATCAAGATGATGAAAGTTGCATTTTTTCCCACATTCAATGAACTTAAACAAGAAGGTACAAGCTTCAGGCCCTGCCGGCTGCGCAGCCCTCACACCCTCTTGCTGACTCCCCTGCTCACCTATGCATGGAAGCATCACTTTTACCAGCTGCATGCCAGCCTCTGGAGTGCTGACAGAATCCCCTTCACACGCAGTAAATGTGGATTCAAAAACCCTTTCATGCTGGGCAGGGAGATCACAGTACATATCTGCTTCATGAATACATACCTACCCGCTAAATACCTGCAGAAAAATGGAGAAGTCTTCCTTCATTAAAAAAACCCACAAAAACAAAAACATAAACAAAAAACAAAAACAAAATAAAAAACCCAAAAAAACCCAAAATAACAACAACAACAACAACACAACAACAAAAAAACCACTCAACCAAACAAAAAAACCCCAAGAAACTCAAACCCCAAACAAAACCAGAAGGCAAGATGCAGCTGTCCCCATATTTTTGCAGGAACCATTTCTCCCACCACACATCACGTTTCTGTTACTCCAGCCATGCCAGGCCCCAGCTGATACTGTATTAGCTACATATGAGTTCCTAGATGCTTCTGCCACATAGAGTGACCCACGGCCATTGACCATTCATTGCCCAGTGTTGCTCTCCCACTCTGCTGGGACCAGCTCTCCCTGGAGGTGCTTGGTGGCATCCACACTGTAAGGATCTCCCTCATAATGTCCTGGTCTTTTCTGCTGGAAAGCATGTGAGGTACAACTTTGCATTTGACCCTGAAAAACCTGCACGTCATTACGTCAGTCTAGAAATGGCTTCTTAGAAAAGTGTTAGCAAAATATTGCTCTCCAATTTGGTCCTTTCATTTTGAAACCAGAGAATTACATGTGAAGCTTTGGGAATTCATTGTTTTCCCATTACACTTAGGACTTTCCATTCCCTGTAACTCAGCAACCAGAGCAAGTAAACGCCTTCAGTTTTTCAGTTTCAGTCATTATTCTGACAAATCTAGAATAAGACTTCATCAGAAATGATCTTTCTAGCAGTTACCTTCAACTAGTAAATGATAAATATTTTTCAAGGAGTTTTAGTTCATATTTCCCAATGGTCCTTCAGCTTTGCTCTCTCTGTGAATGGAAAACCAGTAAATCAATGATACATTTTCCCTAGATAGCAATAACTGTCACCCTGATAAAGCGTCACAAAATTAATATCTGCTAGGAATAGGCAAAAACATGGAAACGTACTCAAATGGGAAATTGCAGCGGCCCATCACTGACACTAAACAGATCTGTGCTATCTAAATTCCTTTCAGCGATTCTTCTTATGAGACTAATTTTTTGGGTACAAAATACTGGAAAGTGCTTTTTTTTCCCCATTAATATGCCAACAGGCTGTGTGTGGGTATCTAGCTATGTAGTTGTTATGCAGTCTGTGTTGCCTATCTTTAGAATTTATGCAAGATCAAAAAGCATTCTGGTAGAGATTGATGCCACTGTCTTTTCCACCGACCTCTTCCCATCTCATTTTTCATGAAGATAGCTTACAGTGGCCAAAGAGTCCTTTTGCCAACGGAGCTTAAAGTGTTGCCTTGGACATGCACTGAAATGATGCACCAAGAACAGGACTTTTCTTTTGCCCACGTATGATGCAGCTTTATTCAAGATTTCAGAATAAGAGTATTGAGGAATTTATTTTCTTTTCCCCATAGATCACAAGAGAAAAGTGAACTATAGGTGCAGGCAAGCCATATATTTCTTTAAGATTACATATCTTGTTTGTTTCAAGATTATTTCAAGATTATTGTTCTCTGTTTGTTGTTTTTTAAGATTTTTAACCCAATGACATTTCTAGTACCATGCTGATATTCTGGAAAGTGCTTTGCCTCTACATTTCTTTGATTTGAGTTATAATCTTTCATGGTCTGTGAAAGGCACCTACTGATTTCAGGGACACTTATAGTGTCCCTATAAATTGGAAGCATTTAGAGAGAGAAAGTTAAATGTGCTAAAAATTGCTCATGAAAACAGGAACAATAAAGCCAAAAAGTCTGGTGTAGAACATAACAGTCAGTAATAATAGTTATAAATTAAGAGTTTGGTAGCTGGATGACAGCTTCAGGAGTCAGCAAATGAAGTTCAGAACAACCTACCTTAGAGCTGATACTAAGCCATAAGAACAAAAATTGTGTTACTTTAATGACTTTAGACTAAATCCACAAAGCAGTTCTCATGTAAAGATTAATTTCAGTTCATGTATTAGTTATTTGCCCTGACTTGCTGTACATAAAGGGGGGAGAAGTGGGCTTATTTAGCAAGCTATTCGTGTGACCCTTTTTGCTAGTTACCTTAACACAAGATTAATTGGACCTTAGTAAAGTCCTCCTCCCTCTAGTGTCACTGTGGAGCTGCTTGGATCTCTAGCTTACACCTAAATGTGTCTTAGGACTTTCAGACTAGGTCTTTGAAATCAGCACTGAGAGCCAGCCTCCGATCTCACCAGTGTTTTTGTGACTTAAAGATTCTTTTAAAACTTCAATGGATTTATTGAGAAACATATAAATAAGGGCAGAATCCGGAATGTCTGTCACTCTTTACCCCAAAATAGCTTAATGTATACATCTCCATCAGTACATGAACAGGAACAGGGTAGATTGGAGTCCTTGCACACACTCATTTATATTGTTAAATTTTCAGCAAATTCAGAATACTTCATCCTATGCCAGCTGGAGAAAGTTCTGTGAATGATCTGAGGTATGGAGTAAGGCCAGAAATTATCCCAATAAACATATGGAGAAAGCACTTTTCCAGGAGAAGGGAAAGTTTATACGGTGGTTGTGCCATGCTATTTGTCCTCAGAATCAGAAATCTGACCTTTTTCGGTAGCAAATGGGTTGATATTGATGGAAAGTCCAGGAATCAAACTCTTGACAGGCAAAATGCTGGTGCTGCTTTATAGAGCTCGAAGTAAATGGCAACTAACAGTAGTGGTGGTGGTCTCACCTAAATTCCTTATTCTGCTCCCAGTTAATTCTGAAAACATAGGTCACTGAAAGTACTTCCACCTTCCCAGGTATTTGTAGTAATTAATCCTGAAACCATTTAGCTCATTATGTCATAGAATACTGTTAAGAGGTTTATTATAATTACTGTTATTGAAATCTATTCCCTCAAGCATGTTTGAAGGGAAAAGATTAATCCACTGGATGTATTTGTCCCTTTGGATTTGTAGAGAATAGATAGCTATATATTTAGTCCATTCTCATGAGTAATTGTTTGATCAATTTCTACACATTCTGTGCATTCTTAATCTCCACCATAATTTCTTTTCCTGCTTTGAGGGCAAGCTACAGAAAAACTATGACTCTGTATGGCATGGATACACATGAAGTTGCAATGGGTTGCAGTTTGCAAGTTCCCCACTGACAGAATTTGAAGCTCTGACAATCACCTATTGAAATATTTCTCCAAAGCAGTCTACAAATTTTTAAAAAATTCTTCCTTCAGAGATATTTTAATACTTATGGCAACGCCATCCGAGGACAAACTGTGGAGGACACCTTTTGATTTAGATGGCTAGAAAACAAAAACAGTGTTAAGCATATGCTTCCATATAAATCTGAAGATTTCCTTTAGAAAGTTATAATCAGTCATGTACTTCATCTTACAACTGACTTTGATGGTACAAGTTTAGCTGGATTAGCATTCCTTGTATGCTGCCTCCTCCTGTCTCAACATGAATAATCCCTTCTTACGGTGGCCCTTCCTCATTGCTCAGCAGTAGAGTTTCAGGGACTTGTACATGAATTTTCCAGTGGAGGGCAAATTAAGGCCTTAGTGTGAACAGACTTTAAACTTGGCTTGTTTTGTCAGCATGCACACACACATACACACACACAGAGCAGCCATAAAAATGAGAACAAAACCAACAGGAAGTGAGTCTCCCTCCCAGAAATATCGTCATTACAAAAACTCCTGACATGCAGAAAATCTCTTAGTTTTGAGCATTTACTCAAATTTTAAAGATGGGAGGAAACTGCCCTCCCTCTTGCAAAGCACCTTTCCAAAGGCTGTGGTCTCAGCCAGAATGCAACTTAATGTAAGACTCATGGGACAATGTTTTCTCCCAGCTCTGAGGTTTTATTTGCAGGCTATGTGTAATAATGCCACCTACTGCCACCTGACAAACATTATTTTTTTAGCTGCAAAGCAATGTGGTGATTATCTTTTTACAAAGTCTTTATATTTGTAGATTCATGACCTTAATTTTGAGAAGAAAGAGAATTTTTCAAACCATATTGAAATAAACACTGCTCATTAACTTATGTTTCAAGACAAGTCCTGATGAAACTGTCACATGCATAGTCATAATGCATAAATTCATGCTTTTCTTCTACTGAAGTTAAAACAGATTCTTCACCAAAAATAAATGTTGAATGAAGTGATCTAGCTAGAAGAAACATGTAAGAAGTTACTGGCAAAGTGATAATCTTTGGATTTATAAGATCATACGCATGAATATAAATCCTCCTTTATTATTTACTAATTAAAGGGAACTATAACTTCATCTTTAATCATAAATTAATTAATAATATTTATTACTCTGTTTTACATCCTTTTCATTCTGAATCTATAAGTAGGAGGACTTTTTAAAATTAATTTTGGACATTTATGATCAATTTTTTAACCTTGATACATAAAATTCTGGTGTGCATCCATATTCAGCAAAGGAGAAGACTTAAATGCGTGCTTGGAGTGTTTGCAGTAACACTGTTCATGGTTTCATAATTTACAATCATTTCAACAGTCATGGTTGGAGTAATGCTTCCACCATAATTCTAATTGTAGCTGTACATGTTATGAAGCACAAATATTAAGTCTGCCAAATAATGTGTGCCAGTCCCGAAAATACGAATTTTACAAATCAGACCTGACTGAAAAAAATGCAAATGGATATCTATTTAGAGCCATGATTTTACTAAAACCAGATAATATACTAGCCTCCTTTTATTCAGGAGGCGAATATGAATAATGTGCTTGCACAGGACTCAGAGGAATCGAGTTCACTTCCACCTTTTACAACAGAAAATTTAAATCCAAGTATCTTTCTGAAAGACACTGGCCCACTATCCTAAGCTGAAGGGACTCAATGCTGTTTATTTAGCATAAATTTTGATTGAAAAACACAGCTGGACACAGATTTTCAGCATCCTAGCTGGCTGACAAAGTGCTGGTCACCAGGGCTTTTTTTTTAACCTATTCCATTGTGTTTAAAATAATCCAACAGCCCCTGAGAGGATGAGCAAAATACAGTTTTGGTAACTCGTCTACTAGGGGTAGGAATGGGGCTTCAGTTTCCCTGGTTTATGTATTTGTTTACTAAAGGAAGAAGCAAGATCATAGGAAAAGGAAGATGTGAAACAAAAAGGAGTAAAAACTTGTCAAATACCCAAAGATCCCTTCCCTTCCCTTCCCTTCCCTTCCCTTCCCCCTCTTATTTCAATAAGAACAATTATCAGTGACCCAAAACAAATCTCATCACTCCCCTGAACATTCTTGGGGTCACAAGGACTTGTCAGGAGCCTGCAAGGTTGAGCCAGGGCAAGGAANTTCCCTTCCCTTCCCTTCCCTTCCCTTCCCTTCCCTTTCTCCTAAAATCTCAAAAATTCTCAAAAATCAACTTGTTACACAAAACATGTAATGGTTATGTTCCTTGATGATCCTTGTAGTTTGTATTTGGTTTTCTAAGCCACGAGGCATTCGAGTTGTCCATCACTTGTAAAAGGAAGTTTCACTGATAGGGCAGCAAAACCCAGTAGCCACTTTGCCAAATCAGATCCATTGTGAGGGTTGCTTTATACCAATTTTATTTCATAAGTGTTCTGGTGGCATGAGGCAATTTCACACATATAAGGGAATTCTAATTTGTTTACAAAAGAGATTACAGACAGCTGTACCTTGCTATTTTTGCTCAGTGTACACAGAGTGAGAAATAGGCGTGGCTTTGACTGACATTACACGATCTGTCATATTTTTCTAAAATACATGTCATTCAGCTGCTGAAATGTTTTTTGTGCTTCCTCCTTCTGAATTGAAAAGTAACATCTTCACTAAATAATTCATAATAACAGACCCCTTATCATGTAACTAGCTTATTCAGCACAAAGATCTTGAAGGATATTTCACTAAAAGGCAAGGTACTCGAGAATGGAATTTCAATCTCTTTAATTAACCATGGCATTGTTAGTTCCAGAAGAAATCACAGGAGGGTCCAGAGGCTGACTTGGCATACTCACGAGTTTTATCTTTATCAATCCTGAAGACACAGCGAGAGCAAGGGCCTCCAGGCTGTGCTCCAGTAGAATTTCTGAACCCCTCTCTCTGAGATGCTGATAAGAATGCTGCAGAAGCTTACTTGCTAGTACTATCTATGAGGCACCCTTCCAGTCAAAGCCCTTTCTTAAAAAGAAATTTTGGGATTTATTTTTGTCTTGATTTAGAGGGCTACCTGTCATATAAATATATATAAAAAATGACAAATAATTTTTCAACCAAATAGAGTATTTTAAAAAAGAATGTCTACATACCAATAAAAACAGACTTTTTAATCTGAATACCAGTTTTATAAAACATGTAATCAATTTTGCTGATCATAATTTACTAAAGAATAAGCTGATGGGTGTTTTTGGCAAAAAAATATTTTATCACTATTATTTTTAAACAGATGTCCAAATATCAGAGACCACAAAGTGTACACAGAGTGAGAAATAAGCATTATAACATTTCCTAAACATATTCCCCATCTAAAAGCACTCTGGTTCTCCTTGGAGAATTGTAAAATTGCAGTTGAACTTGATATCAATTTCTATTTTTTCCAAACTGGCTTCCCCATCTCTGGGATATAATAGGAAATAGTTGGAAAATGAGAAAGAAAAAAGCCTGTCACTATGAAATAAACGTAACTGAGTAATTAATCACTGAATTAACTACTGCAAAGTTGTATGTTAAATTAATTCTCGCTTACTCCCTTTAAAACAAGATTAAAAATGTTTACGAGTGTTATAGACTAGTTCTTCCACAAGTAATTGAACTCAATAGTTCAATTGGCAACAGAGAGAAACAGTTTCCTCTTCAGAGATTTTTAAATGATGCTCTCCCTTTTCATTTTCCACAAAACAACTGGAGAACATCGTGCTCCTAACTTACTTGTGAGGATTTAATTCTCTTTGGATTTCAGCGCTCTGTTTGCAAATTACTAAGGCAAAACCGTACAGCTCTAAATGACCTGAGGGCTCCTCAGACAGGTAACATGATGTTTCTGGAAAAGAGAAGATGAGTGTTTCAAAGAGACTGTCTAGAAAATGGGTGTGTGTATACATACACATGAACTTTCCTGAGAACTACTCAATCTCATAGCTCCATCTCATTTTATTACAGTACTGTATATGATCAACTACTGGTAATGATAAACACAGATATTTGCAGTCATGGACTGTGTTCAAATCTAGGTGACAAAAATTTCCCTGCAAAATGCAAAAAAATAAGGAGCTTTGACTTTTGACTGTCTTGTACTTTCTGAAAAAGCGAAACATGTCTCCAAATATTTCGCACTTTATTTTCCCCACGAAGTAACACGTGGGCAGGATGAACCATCTTGAGCTGAACTTGAAAACGAGCATGAAAAGCATTGCATACGTTTACATTTCTTCCTTTTATTCTTTAGCCCTCTTTTGCATCATCGTTGTTATTTGGACAATCCTTGGTGCAAATTTATCAGTGGGAGCATGTTTCTGCAAGAGACTGACAAATCCTAATTCAGGGGAAAAAAGTAATGTAAGTTCTATTTAAGGATTGCTGTCCTCAAAGTTCAGGCTGGATAAATAGAAAACTGGAAATCTCTGTGTTTAAGAGAGACATAACAGAGATTAAAGAGGGTAATGGTAAGGACAGTAAAAATGAGTAAGGTGAGAAACTGAAGGTCTTGTGAGGACAGGCTAAAAGGGCTGAGACTTCAAAAGGGAGAAGCCTAAGGAAGTATGACTGAAATGTCTGAAAAGTCATGAAAGGTTAAGCTGAGCACAGAACCCTATTTGCTAAATCTTGCAATACTGGAAGTAAGGGGCAATTACTGAAAGTAGAAAAATTGGTTCAGCATAGAGGTATGTGCAAAATGCATCTTTACAGAACAAAATGGTGGTATGAAATTTGTTTTCGTGGAAGATGTAGAGGCAGATAATAACAGTAGATTCAAAAAGGGATTACATAACAATCACTTCCATAAACAGATACTAAAGGGATAGGCAGGGATGTACCTTGTACCACCCTTAATCCAACAACTGGAGATACTGGCAAGGTATAAAGGGTGACACTACAGACAACAGATGGGCCCTTGTCCTCCCCTTGGACAGCATATGCCACTGGCACTTTCAAAAGTGAGATGGGGGAGAGAACACAAAATGAGTTTTCATGAGTCAATAATATATTTTTGAAGGGAAGAAGGCCACATGGGAAATTATTGGATTAAGTTGCTAAATTTTTCTGGCTTGATTTAGTGGGGGTTTTTTTTGAAGAAGAAGAGAGTAGGCTATATGCTGAATTCAAAGTCTTCATGGGATAATTATAGAACTTCAGACAACCAAAATAAAGTAATTTTAATGAAAACCTTAAATGTTCTGTTAAATAACCTGTCAGAATTCTTCCTCACAGTTTAACATTATTGACAAACATTTTTAATAAGCTTGCTCAAGAAAGTCATAAATATGTAGCTCATTTTTTCATATTTTTTCAAAGCCTTTAATGATTACAGAAATGACAAGCTAGTCCTATTATTACTATTCTCCAGCATCAAATAGGAACACCAGAAAACACTCCACACAGCTTAATCTCAGTCAGCAGTCTTCAGTCAAATTATCTTAAATGGAAGTTGTCTGTGCTCTCTTATTCCAAAGACAAAGAAAAAAACACCAGAGAGTATTAGTTGATCAGTAGGTGGCATAAATTATTCCTGACTCCCCACTACAATCACAGGGCTTTATACAGAGCACATTAAAACCAATAAGAGCTTTTATATCAACCACAATGGAAGAAGGATTGGGGTGGTATTTTGTAATAGGGGGCCTTATGTGTAGAGTCACAGTAATTTATAAATCATTGCTGCTGAACAAAATGAACACAAAATGTCATCCCACAGCACTAAATGGTTTTCCAGCAGTTGGCCAACGATTTGCTTCGTGGAAAAAAGGGCTGAACAAAAAAGTTCCACACCTGCTGCAGCTTCAACATCAAGCCTTATCCGATGATGCCATTTGAAGTATTTTAACTATTTTGGTTTCCACTCTCAATTACCACCATACAATGATGATGGGTGATTGCTAAGAACACACAAACAGCTGCATTCTCTCCCTCATATTATCTGCCACCAGTTAAAGGAGGCAAAATAATGCAGTAGCATCCACCCATGGAAAGAAAGCTGCCATCCTTTCCCAATTAGATGCATCCCTGTCTTGCCTGAGGAACTCTCTCTCACTTCCTTGCTTCACAGTAGGTCAGATATTAATGAGGAGAACAAAGCTCAGTTTAGATACTGCACGGCAATTCCTGGTTGAATGGTTGCTCTGCCTTTAGCATGCCAATTTGCACATGAATACTTTTTTTTTGTCTCAAAACTAAACAAGGACTTAGGAAAATTAACAACATCGGAGCCCTGGAGATATCTGATTCCTCATACCTGCTGTAATGCCTGCTTATGCTCCTTATAATGGTCAATTCTGTTCCTCTTCACTACTTAGGTAGCTGATGTTCCCCAGCACCAATAAAATGGTGAGAGCAAATAGGAATAGAGTTAAAAGACTTATTCTTGTGGGCATATGTGATACTTGGAGTACTCTGTGTCTCAGCAAGGAAAGATGACGCTGTCTGATCAAGTTTAGGCTGGGCACCTAATGGGAATGGTAGCTCCCTTTTCCCTTGAAAAGGGAAATTCTGTGCAAGAAGAACAGAGAGAATAGAGGAGAAGGCTTCTTACGCATATTCCCAAGCCCTCTGCACTAACTAAGAGGCCTCCTTTAACACCTCTCATCTATAAAGCTATTTAGGTTAATGTACCTCTGAGAACTCATTAGTGGAAGCAGCACAAACAGAAAGAACTGCAGAAATGTTTTTGTTCAGGAAATCAGACACCAACACAAAGTACCTGGAGATTTATAGGAAACAAAACTGTTGCTAAAGCCATGTAATCAGGAAGGTATTGTAAGATGAAATTACATGTTCATCTCTGTCAAGCATTAGGGAAGAGAATGAGAAAAAAAATCTTCTGTGTCTTTTTTTTCTTCTTTTTTCTTTGCTATCTCTTTCAAGTCTCTAAAACAGGGTTTACAAGATTGCAGAGGCTCAAAATTCACTTCTTACTGAGCTCTGCACTTCATACAACTCAGTGAAGAATGAAATGAGACCCCAGGACTTCTTACTTGCCTCGACTGCTCAGTATCTCTGGAGCTTTCTGACTGAATTTTAAGACAATCATTTGTTCATTTGCTGTAGCTAAATCACTTGATCTCAGAAAGACTATTAACTCCCCCTAGTATGGTCTTTTTTTGACTCCCAAACTCACCAGTTAGGAGAGCAAAATAAGTGTAAACTTGAGGGGTCTTTTTTTTCCATCCATCAACAGAACATATACATTCCTTCTATTAATATTAGGAGACCGTACTTTCTCACCTCCTTATGGTGCTTCAAAGCCTCAAACCTTGCTGTCCATCAGACTGCATTACAGAGGCAAAGCTTTTTGGTAGAATTGTCTCATTTCAGCAGCCTCCAGTAAGAAAAGCACAAAACAAAGGGAGGGGGATAATTAATTTATACCTTTCCTTTCTTCCATCAGCAGTATGCTATTAACGGCAAGAAAACTGTACTTTATTGAGGCTGTATTTATATACAAGCAAATCAGTCAGGGGCTTTGTCTTGCATGTTTCCTCTTGAAGTAGTTGCAAACTGCATAGTGAACTTTCTAAATTAATTTGAACCAGATAATTGCTTAAAATAGACAGGAAACACTCAAGGGATAACTAAATCCCCACCACCTGTGTGTCATTCTGACTCACAGCCCCAGCAAAGCAAACGCTGAAGTCAGTGAGGACCTTTCCATTGACACGTGTAAGTTTTACCCTTTTACTCCCATCCAAGCTAGAAGAAGAGCAGATTATCTTCGTGATCCTCCAACCCACATGTTTTCATGTTCATATGGGCAAAACCAGCAGGAAAACAGCACATTTCACGGAGATGCAAGATGAAAGTTACAGGGTGCATTGCACTTATGGGAGAGATCAGGCTCCCAAGGAGTCCCACTGTTCTCCCAGCACTACCGTGCATTGCAGGATAATCTGGCAGTATTATCTAATTAGGTTCTGATGGGATTTTTTTCCCCCATAACAGAGAGTCAGTTTATTCCTCTTGTGCGTTAACCAGAAAATAGCATGGCTGGAATACAGTAGCTGTTCTCTACCTGCTGATAAGCCTACATGGTTTGAAAGCCACAGGTAACCATATCTGAACTCAAAACCTCAGTTTTATCCCGTCATTTGTGTTCTCTTTAGTCTGCTGCTACCTTAAACTGAAAATTTGGAGATGGTGAGCTTGTAGTGCATTGCTCAACTCCTGAGTAAGTTGTCTTGGATCTGCTGAATCCAGTGTAACTGTGTTTGTTTAAATGTTCTCTGAATTAGCCACAAGCTATTAAATAAAGTTTCACTATGTGACTGTAACAAGTGCAAACAGCAGGGCTGTGTCTGCATACAGTGGACTAACATCCTGGCATCATGCTGAATCAAACGGATCAGGCTGAATTATTGCTAAGCCTATGAATATAATCAGTTGACAGAGAATACAGAATTGCTCTTTGCAATATTATTTTAGGGGATTGGCTCCTTGGCCCTATAGTCCTTTTGAAAACCTAGCTATATTCACACAAATAGTGTGGATAGTCAGAATATGATTAGCCAGGAAGCCTGTAAATGAAATGAAAAATTTGACAATTGATATATTTTTGGAATTAATCTAGAAATTAGTTTGTTGTTGAAGTGTAAGGAATACCATGGACGGTGTGCACAAAAATGAAATGGTGAGATCACAGCTATTATGAACTTAGAAAATATCGCTGAGCTCAGTACCTTGTATAGCCAAAATAAGGAGCCATACAAATTCTCACACTGGGAGCTCTCAAACACTATCATGTTCCATTTGAAACTGTAATACACACGGAAGACATGCATGATGAATACCTAACTTGGAAAGCTGAGAGAGGCAAAATTGTCTGGAAGCTACAAAACTAGAATTTGCTTAGCCACATAACATTTCAGCTGAATCAAAGAGATTTGGTGCCTCAAATCTGCTAAAGCTCACAGATGCTACAGCTTACTTTCCCTCCCCTGGAGTTACAGTATCAAAGAATTTGAGCTGCTATATCCACTTTTCATAGTGGATGTAGTAGGTACTGTCACATTCAGCATGTTTTTTTTAAGTGACTGAACCATCTGCAGAGAAACACCACGTAGGCATCTGGAAGGGCCATGATCAGTGTATAAAGACACCACTACCTTAATGTATTGACACTGAAATTATTTTAAATCTCTGAAGCATAGTCACTTACTACTGTGGGAAATACTAGCAGAGTGCCTAAAGTATCCAAGAGTGTGAGTGGAAGCTCTACAAGGTACATTCTTCTCAGGAATTTTCCACTTACAAAACTGGCATTCATTATAGCTATCACATCATGATCAACATGCAAAGGTTATTAATCATCCTTACAGGTAGCCAGAATGGCAGAGAATCAGCCTGTTCTGAAAAGAATGCATGGAAATTACTTTGATAGGCTGGCTCTTATTTTATAGATGATCTTGATGTGTTTTATCATTTTTTAAAAGCTTGCAGGGAATGCATAAGAGTTGTTTCTGCCATTGGAAGTAAAAGGACAGAATATGTTTTGAACGGATATTGTAAATGACTCAATCAGTTATTATCTACTCAGAAAACAGATTGCAATCTCAATAGCTAATACAGCTAGAACAAGGAGGACCCTGAATTTGACTTGACTTTTACACTTCCCTCTTGGATACTATAGCAACTTAAGCTGAAGTTCAGCTGGTGCAGAATTTTGAGTGGGTGCTGAAATGCTTAGGGTAATTTTGTGTACAGTCTGCAACTGTGAAAGCCGAAAACCAGGTAGAGGAGCACGAGTTTTGCCCTGCTCTTTCTACTTTCTTCTGTCCTGTTTGCTTCTTTCTTCTCACAGGCGTACCTGCAAAACAGATGACAGAGAGCCATTTAGTAGGCTTTGTGTCCCTTGAAGTCTCTGCTTAATAAAAAAATCCATATCTTTCTCACTGTTCTGATTAGGTTCAGCCCAGCTAAATCATTTCCCTTCCTCTTTCACTGTGCTTTTTCTCATTTGCTTTTATGGCACTTCCTTTCTTCAAAGCACAGTCCCCTGCTGTGTTCACTGTTCTCTCTACTTTTCCTCCCTATTTTCTTCCCAATGTTTCTCCATTCATCTATTCACTTGCCTTTCATTTTCCCAGTACCATACCCTTATGGACTTCCTGCTATCTCTGATATCCTATTATTTCTCCCCTGCTTCCTCAATAGACATCAGGTTACGTACAACAGGTTTGCAAGAAAATATTAATGTAGGCAAGAGTACTAAAAGACATAACATTCCTGAAATACTGAAAGCCCAACGGCTTACAGGAACAGAAGACCTCCTTTTTAGTAAGGGGTTTGATGCTGTGGGCTAAAGTGCTTTTCCTCCATTAAAATAATTTTTTTTCCCACTGAAAAATAATCCAGAAACAGTGCTTAAATTCTTAAAACAATTCATGTTCCAAACCCACAATGTCATACAGGGATGTTTCAAATGTCATTCATTATTTAGGAGACCTTGAAAGTTCAGGACAGAATTAATTCACAAGTTTCTGTCACCTCCCTATTACCTATGTTCCAATTTACCTATGGCTGATCTTTTTTGTACTCATTTGGTCTCTAAGGCAAGTCAGTGTTTTTCAACCTGTTTCTGAAATGCTATCAGAGAGGTTTTACAGATTCTTCTCTAGTTTTTTTCTCCATTTGATAATGTATTTGATTTATATTTAATAGTTAGTATTTACTAGATCTTGAACTGTTCTCTATATTAACACTGGCAGAATATTTCTCTTGGTCTACCATATTTCACTCATTTTTATTACTTTCCCTTTCATTCCTACCTTAATATTGTTTAAATGTAAATAATTCTCATGCAAACTTATTCGTTAAAATGTTAATTTTTAACCATACCTAGTATCATCCCCTTAAAAACTGTCAGAAAATAGTTATGGATTTATTGTATGACTTTGGAAGAGATCATGAAAGCTTTTTTCACTGGGCTTGGCAGAAGCCTCATGGAGCTGCAGCTCATATGAAATGATAATGACTTGTCTTTTATTAAATTCTTTCATTTTATGCTCAAAATAATAGATTGTTGTCTAGTGCTGTGATTGAAGATGAGTATTGAACTGGCGCTTTCCTGGGTTGATGGAGGATACAACCAAAATATAATCAATTACTCTGTGATTCCCAGCCATATATAAAATACCAGAAATAACATAAGCAAACGAATATTTTCAGTGAGTGCTACACACTGGGATTGACCAGGTCTGGGAGTCTTCTCCATACTGGGAGACTGTCCCAGCAGTACGCTACTCTGCCTTCCTGCTGCTTCACATCCGTGTAGCATTGGAAATGTTTTGTGGTATTTAAGCATGAATCAAACCTACGAGACCTGATTTTTTGAACCCACTGTCACATATCTGTGTTGTCCACTAAGGATGGACTGTTTATAACCAGGTATTAATTCAATATTCATTCCACAGGGTGCTTGGACTGACTGCCTACAGCTCAGTGTGCTCTGTGAGAAGCAACAGTATACAGCCTGCAGACACAAGCTTATACCAGGTGCCACATGGATATCTGTAACCCATCCTAAAACACTCTCTTCCTTGTACGAAAAGGCAGAGCACCACTGAAGCCAAAAAGCAAACATTAACTTTTCTGCACATTGTCTCCAGGAAGCACCAAGTTACATCTGCTGGCACTTCCATCATGGAATATTATCAGTAGGAGATTGATGGCCTTCAGGCCTCTGAAAATCTGTGGAGTAAACTGTATGCTGGCAGTTCTTTACAAACATTATGTAAAGTGTTAATGATGAGAGCAGCTTACCACTTGTCTCTACTTTGACATCAGAGGAACTGGGAACCAGCAGAAGCAAGGAGAACAGACAGTCAGCAGGGAGAAAACACTCATGACACAGACAAGCAAGTAAAGAGGAGAAAATAGCAGGGCAGAGGCTGGATGCAGAGAGAAGAAGGACAAGGGATTCTGAAAGGATGAGGGGAACTGCAGGATAGGGGAGGGAATCTCCTTGTTTAGCTCTGGGCTATGTAAAATGGGTGGTATGCCACCATCTGGCAGACAGATCCCATGCCTCTCATGCTTTCAAATGTTAATGTGCTTCCAGAGCAGGTTCTCTACTTTGGCAATGGGAAGGTGTCTTTGAAAACCTTCGTAGTGACCTTTTTTGCCCAAGTTTAGACACGTGGAGTATTGTTTACAAGTGGCAAATAGACTTTACCATGTGAGTTCTCTCCATTGACAGACTGTAGAGGGAAGGTGGGAACTTCTTTAAGCACCTAAAGTTTCACTGCAAGTTGCATGCCAAAGCTAAGCAGACAGATTGTCACACCATGGCATTTTAAGTAGAACTTGGCCAGCAGGTTTGAATTCCCTTGCTTACAGCTGAGATCATACATTTTTTTTATATATTATTTTTTTCAAAGACACGTAGAGGAAGGCAAATATTCCTAAATTTCTCCAGTAAAATGGCTTGGTAGATCCCCGATGTCAGCTTTCATTTCAGCTGCTGTCTGTTAGGAGCACACTTTACTCTGGGTAAAATGTTAGAATTACAGTATCAAACGTGTAAAGGGTGTGGGGAAAGGCATTATGTGGTTTCTATCTTGTTAACTCAAAATTATTCTCAACAGTAAAAGAGAAGGAGTAAATCATGCAGTGATTAACAAGGGATGCACTTTCCTGTCACAGAGGAACCCTGGTCCCAGCTTCTCAAGTCCTAGACCTCACTAACCTGGCTTCCTGTTTTCCATGTGACTGCCATTCATGTTTCAAATAACTGTTCCTTCTGCCAAGACTATCCAGGTTGAGGCTGTGCATTTCACACAGGTCAGGCTAAGGGGAGAAGAGCAGAAAAGATGTTGGAACCAAACACTAGGAACAGAAAGTGAACAAGCACAGGGATTTCTGTTGTTCCTGTTTTCTTCACTGCTTTCTGACCACCAAAAGGGAAGATGTTCCCACTTTGCTAGTCTCACCAGTCTTCCTCCACTTTTCCCCCTTCGTACATGTTCAGCTGTTCAGAAATCCCATAATTCCTGCTAAAAATACAGTGAATAAAGGAAGTTAGAATCAGAGGCACTTCTTAAACCTTTTTTTCTCAGAGAAGCGATTCACTAGGAGAGATGTTTGCTGTCCTATGCCTTGTCCTGTATCTGCTGCTAAGGCAATTTTTCTCCTGTCTTTTGGAAGTATTGGTTCACTTTTCACTAGGCAAGAATAAAATTCCTATGAGGGATATTCTTGTTCTCACATTTTTCCCTTAATGTTTCCAACGACCCACATTGATAAAAATTACTGCAATATGTATCAAACAGCCATGGTAAGAACTTGCAAGAATTGAAGGGATGACAACAAAGCAAATCTATTTAACTCCGAAGTTTGCTGCACGATTAGATTTGATTAGTTAAAGGAGTCCAATTTTTTGTTCTGAAAATTTAAGGTATTTAGAGTTTATTGTGCAAAGCTGCACCAAACTTGCATTATACAATACCACGTAGATAAATCAAAGCTAAATTAGGCAGGTCTGACAACTTCCTTCTTTCATTGAAATAAATGTCTTATTCATTACTTTTAAATTAACATTTTTCCTAGTGTATTTTAAAAATCACCGGCAACTCTTGTTGTTAAATCTTTCTCTGCTTCTAGGTTCTCATCATCAATGAAGAAGTGCAGATAAAACAGGTAATAAAACAGAGGGAAAGTTTTTTTCAGGTAACCAGTCCATTCTCATGCAAAATCATGAAAGAATGTAGCTTTGTGCTTATTGTTGGTAAGAAAGCTCTCATCATATTCCATCCACATCCTGGCTATACCTTCTTTCTCTGTGAGAAATGATGTGTGAAAAACAAGTTTATGAAATTGAAAGAGTAGATGACATAGGCTGAGAGAGCACTAAGAACTTTGGCTGATAGTAACGGAACATCTTCATTTGTCCTTCTGCATTCCCATGGAAATGACAATGTCTGCATGCAGTCTGACAATGTATAATAGAGTCAGAAATCATATATAACTGGAAATTTCTGATAGCATAATTTAAATCTCCCCATGGCCCAAAGACTGACTTCTGTCTAGCACAGACTAACAAATTCTGTTTTCTAGATGTGCTTTTAGCAACTTATGCTTGATTGTATGTTTGATTATTTCTCTTTGTAAACAAAGACGTTAGCAGGTATATCAACAATGAAAGCATCTGTCTTTCAGAGGTATGTACAATATGTACGGAAAAAGTTCACCTGTAATTGAAAAAACAACAGGTAGGTAATTCCAGGGAATAGATAATGAAACATGGAAGTGATCTTCTTAAAGTTATGTGAAAGAAAACAGGATTTTTTTTAGAGAAGTATTTATATTTGAAAACTCTTGCAGATTTAAATAAAAAAACGACATGAGATTATTTTGAAATACTGTTTCTGGATCTTATCTTGATATGCCTTAAAAATATGCTGGGAAAACGAAACTACCTATGCATAGAGTCAGTTTAGACTTCTGCTTGTGAATTACCTCAAACCAGCCCAAAGAGAAATGAGGCAAGTAATATGAAAAATAAAAGCAGCACCTAGAAAAAAAAATGCTGTGCAAGAATGATGCTAGGGAGTTTGGGATGGGATTATTTTTGGGGGGAATATATGGTAAATAATTCCTTGAAGTAATTAATATGGAGGGGGAATATACAGGGAAGCGACTTTGGGTAAAGTCAGACAGACCCATTGGAACGTAAAGAGACACAATCATTTAGCATAAATTCATTTATTGACCCATAAGGGAAGGAGAGGCACTTGCCATAGCATGCTGCTATGTATCATTTCAGTTTGTGTGGAGAAAGAAAAAGTAAATTTTCTTCTTCTTGTACCTGCCAATATTTTAAGTTGTTATCGTGTTTCAGAGTATTTTGCTCCTATGTGCCTGTCACTGGAGCAAGTGATGACAGACCTGTTTTATGTCTGACATTCAGCATCTTTTAACAGTACTTTGAAGAATGATTCACATCAACTCTATATGAGATTAGTCAGCTTGACAAATACAGCCCATCTACTCAATGAGTGTCAGAGGCTCAGCCCTCTAAAACTCCGGACTTAACAGCTGCAGTCAAGCTTAGAGGGAAGGTCATAAATCTTCCAGGGCTGTGGGAGCTGCAGTTTATTTGATAGCTGCAAGTCACTGAGGACTGTATTGAACTCTCAGTGAAAGAGTCATATTCTTCCAGGGTAGGACTTGGACCAAATCCAAAATCGTACTGTGTAGTTTAATTGAATGAATGAAACACAATGTTGATTTGCCAGCTGTTATATTAGAACCCAGGCTTTTAATTCCTTGCTCACAAATTACTCTCTGCATGCAGGCGGGACTAAAGGACTGTTCCACTTAACACCCAGTAATTCAGAGCCTGTAGGGAGTTCCGTTGCACACAGTGCAAGTACTCAGAATAAATAGCAAAATATTCCCTAGTATGTAAATGAAACACCTTCAGAACTTTTAAGAAGTAACACAGTCTTAAAAACTACTAATCACATTCTGCAATGAAATATGTACAAAACATATATGCATACATACATATGTCACAGTGAGATACTTCAGCCTGCTCTTGGACTGCTAAGATTTGTCTTCTATGAGTCTATTCCAATTTTGAATTTGAAAAAGGATTAATTCAAAATTGTCTTACCTTCACCCTGTCCAGCATCATGAATTCCAACAGCCTGTGCTCAGTCTGGCATCTTTTGAAATGAATACTCTGAATTGCTGAAAATGCGACAGAACCTAGAACAAAGATTTGGTTAGGCAGGGGAACACAGCTTGAAGGCAGATAATGGTGTTGAAATGTAGCTGTCATTTCCAAATGGAAAGATTCGAAAATAATTTTTCACTTACCTGTCAGGAGGATTTAGATGAAAGGAGAGAATAATTGTTGCTTCTTCCATAAGTGAAGACCTGAGGAGGTCTGAGCTCTCAGCTTTTTAATCTATTCTAAGAATGTAGCATTAGAAAGTAAAAATGAATTTTAGCAATTAGACGTTTTAGCCACATGGACAGTCATTTGCATCTTGAATAATGGATTGCAAGGTCAGGTTCTGAAGACCACCATAGCTATTGTATTCGATTCAGTCAGCAATGCCACATTTTATAGACCATATGTCATAATCCAGTTCCCTTTCACAACTGCATATGGCTAGATGCAGATTTTCAACATCTGAAGGAAGGTCCAGAAGGAAACTGATTACCAAAGATTCATACTTTATACCATAACAGTTCATAAGTTAATAAAATCAAAACCTTTAAAACCAAGAAGATATTATGTTCTCAATAAAATACTACAATAAGGGATATTAGAGTTCATTTGCATATGTTAGGGTGTTAGGATAAGTAAGCCAAGTGAATTTAATTTGCTATTGCATCTTACCTGTAGGCAAAATGTGCTTCTGGCCAACCATTCAAAGTTTAGACCTGTTGCATTATTTACAAAGCATAAAGCGACAGTTTTAAAGCCAGCTTCTAAACATATAACCCACACATTTAACTAAGGGAGTAGTAATTTTGCAGTAGAGACAAAATCCAGGATGCAGATTTTATATCCTGTAGTGAAATATCACTTTTTGTCCTACCACTGCAACATATGCATTATGATTCAGTACTAGATTTCTTTTTTAAAGAAACACTCATCCTCACAGTGTGGAGGATGTGGTCATTACATCTATTCAGTAATTTCTATTCTTGTTGATAACTTATGTCTCTGTCACTTCTCCTGCATCATATACTGCTGAAAAGACAATTATTTTTATCTCTGGTATTCCATTTATTGGAGGTCTTCAAAGATATCAGTAGATTGGTTTTCACAACTGTTGTTGTCTCTGTTTTACAGAGAAGTTCAGCAGACAAATAGGGATGTATGGACACCCTTAGGAGTGTTTCATATGCTACTGTATACTTTTCTATGCAGCTGAGTACTGTTCTAGATCTCCAATGTGACTACAGTGGGAATTTAGACATTTAACACACTTACAGACACGTACTTTCACACACTGTCGTATAAATAATCTGAAATATGTTGAAGATATGTACTTGCAGAAGACACAGCCTAGGTCATAAGAAACTAGATGAGGTACTTTGCTTTCAGATTTGCTTAAATTGTCTTGGGCATGCCATATAGGGGGAAAAAAACTCACCAGTTTTTCTGTCTTTAATATGCTTTTTAACAATCTTATGCAAAGTAATTCTTACAGTAACACGACCACCTTCCAGCATGGGCACTGAAGGATGCAAGATCTAGTAACATTTTTCTCCTCGTATGTAGGGGTTGGTAGATCCTCTTTTGTGAGTCAGCATTCTTTACTAGCTTATAAAGATCACCTGGATGCTCTTCTTTGTCCTGACAGACTCAGAATGCAGCACAAGCAACCTGTTAATATAGAGAGAGACATTGCAACTTTGAAAGCATCAAGAGCAATGCTGGATGCCAAGTATTATTAATTAGGAGGTACCACAGATTATGTTGGCTGTATGGACACTTAGAAATTAAAGTTGAAGTGGAACTACAACAGCAGTGGGCAATAACATTCTCATGCCCATGGACTCAAACATCCCTGGATACCAATAGGAATAACAATGAGGAACACCATCTGCTGAAATAATATCTTTATGCATGCTTGGCAGACCTGCAAAAAAGGAGGGGGAAGGAAGGGGTGTGGAGAGTTTCTTGCCAAAATTTGCAGCTAGATAAAGGTAAGCATAGCAGATGTTGTCAGCACTTCACTCATGGGGTTCTGTTTGCCCGGCCACCATTTTTTAGTACGAACTAGAAAACATCATTCAAGGGACCCACTGAAATAAGCCTGGTACTTTTCAGCAGTCAGGTGCTAACAACACACAGATACATGCTGCTGTGAAATAAATTTAGATCCTAACAGAACCCAACTGCAATAATTGAGATGGAACTAATGTCTTTTGTGATTTCTGCAGGGCAGGCTAAACTAAATGCTTCACAGAGAAGAGAAGGGATATTTTCTCCTATAGAAGCATGTAAGTTCAGACCTCCATCATTTTAAATATTAGTCCTTGGAACATTGATAGTTGAGTTCATGAGTACATAGCAGAGATTTGTCAGCTGAAAAACAAAATAAAACTCCTATTGAACATGTTTTCAAGTACCGGAGATATAAAGCGGATTTACAGAGCATCATACAGTTTTACAAAGGATTTCAAAGGAACACACGACACTGAAGCTGTACCCCTGTAAATATGATTTTTTCAATTATCAGTAAAAATCTGCAACCTTTGGGCTGACCTGATGGCTCTGGGTCCTAAGTAGTTTTTGGCCTTGCCTTTGCCAGAGCTGACCTTAGCTCGCTTTAATGACTGTGTGGTGGTCAATGGACTGGCTAATGCCTGCCCACTTATAACTTCATTTGCAGGAGTATTGCATGTGGCAAAGGCCTGACAAACCTTGGTAGTCATTCTGAGGCAAGCAACAGCCCTTTGTGTCGGGTGGGCAGATGGAGGCTTCTGTTCAGCTTTCACACTTCTTGGTGGAAAATATATGAAATAACAGCAAGCAGACACAATTTTGAGGCTGTTACTGATGAGACATCTCTGTATTAATTTGAACAATGAGCATATATTTTTGTAACACAGGTAATTTTGACTGTTAAAATATTAATTTGACAAAGAGTAAATGCTTAGTTTCAGGTATATGTTACATTCCCTTCTGCTCATAACAATGCAGTGTATCAAGACCATTTACTACCAATTTTATGCCCTCCTGGAACAGCACTTTAAAGACAATTATGAACACGTGAATACATTTCTGCTGAATTAGCCAGAGCATGCAACATGAATTTTATGTTAGATTTATGCTGTTGTGCTGACTTTATGTCAGCTGTGGAAAGACAGATGACACATGATAAAGCCTGTTAATAGCACAAAGTTAACATACTAGAAGTTTTGCTCTAATTTGAGCCAGCACTGAAAGATTATATGGGATCAGCACTTTGATCCTTGCAGCTGCAAAAGTTTGATCTGGTTCTGGGAACTTAAAGACATGCTTTCCTGCATCCTAAATTCGTGGACTTAGAAACTTTGATGTTGAACTTTTGACTGATATCCCATCTTAACCCTTTTCAATTCATGTAGGTTCTAGGATGTTCATATGACAGAGAATGCTCCTTTAGATTCAATAAGTAGGGGATATTTTGATGAATATACTGATTATTTATGTCCTCAGGGCTTTTGTTGGTCACCTTATCTTCCCTTCTTTCTCTCCCCTCCCTTCTATGTCTGTTTATCATTCTCCTTGATTGTCTCCTTTCTGGCTTTGCTTTTCACTGTTTATCTCTTGGTTATGTCTCTCCCTTCCTCTTGCCTTCCCTGCTTTTTGATGAGTCTCTCTGCTCTGGCTTTCCTACAACGCACTCCACCCCTCCTCCTTGCTGCTCTCTGTCCTTTTGCGAGCTCTGCAGACTGCTCATCAGCACTCCTTTGCTGAGGAGCACAGCGATGGACCGGCATGCTCGTTCCTGGTTTGAACGAGACGTTCATGCTTATGGAAATAATTGTGCGGATGGCTTTGCTTTGATTACAAAGCTGTAAGTGGTGCTAGTAGTTTAGCATTTTCAATTTCCTCTAAGTGAGCAAATGGGAGGTAAATAATGGCATTTACATAATGAATATATATCCACTGTAATTTGATTATATTCAACAAGTACCTGAGGAAAAAATGTGTGATTATTTGAGAAAGGTCAGGCTGTCAATATAAAATGTATTCATTTGAAATTAAAACCCAAGGAGACTAATAATAAAAATTTAAGAAAAAAATAAGATATTGTGGAGTAGGGAAGAAACTCTCAGTTTTTAAAAATCAGACAAATCTTTCTTACCTGTCTAGGGATGGAAATTACATTGAGAAAAAATGGTTGAAAAATAAAAAAAATCAAATCCACATGAAACAAATTAAAATTGTTTAGATTAGAGTGACATTTTAAAAGCTGTAGTTACCCTATTCACAGTACTACTGGATGTACTGCTGTATCACAGAATGACTTTTGGTTATCTCCATGAAGGGAGCTGATGACTTTGATCCAAGCTGTAAAGCAAAGTCAAAACATACAAGAAATTAACATGAATGACAAGAAAAAATAGACATTGTACTTGTTCCAGCAAGAGCTAAAGGGAATTCTTTCTTCTTGGCAATTGTATCACAAAAGAAAAATGGCATTTTAGGATTGGTAATATATCCAGAGGGCTAACGATAAGATTGCCACATTAGCAGGAGAGAACAATAAAATAATGCAATGCTATCTGAAAATGTAAAATAGAAAAGATCTTTATAGAGGGCAAACCTTCATTAATATGAAGAAAAATTATATGTCCCAAAGGGATCATTTCATACTTTGTCTGTGGCAGTCAAAGGACAGAAAACACTCACGAACTCTAATTTCATCCATCCTTTCACTTAGCAGTCAGCAAGCTTTCAAATCATCCCTCCCCTTTCTTGAGCTGTTAAATCCAGATCATAACTAGAGAATTTTATTGCTGCCCTAATCTCTCAGGCTTCAGTATGAGATGTGTGTGGACTTGTTTCTGTAGCCCCCTGTTCTACCAGACTCCAGAGACCCAACAAAGGCACCTAAATGAGCAGCCATTGCTTTCCATTATAGCCTGGTAGAAATACCAACAAGTAACAAAGGTGACTCAGCTCTTAAACTGGCTAAATCTATTTCAGGATTTCTCTGTGAGAAACAACAGGGGACATGTATTCCTAATTATTGCTCCTAATTGATTGAAATTAGGACAAATTGGTTGAAATTAAGAGGACCTGAAATAAACATAATCCTGTGCAGTTGTGTTAAATCAGCAATAGCTCCCAGGGATTTTGCATCCTAGCCTGCTGGGAGAAGAGATGTAGGCTCACACAACACGAAAACCAAAGGGACGTGTTCTAAGGATTCAGAGCACATTGAAGTAAACGAGCTTTGATCGATTTCAGTGGGCTTTAGCTTCTGCTTCCCTGTGGGCTGTCTGCAGAGGTGAGCCATCCTCTTTCTCTTGTAGGGAGTGAGGTGTGATGGCCTGTCTGACTGGCAGGCATTGTCTGCCACGGCTGACATCCCTTGTCATGGGTAAAATGTGTTTCTTTAAGAATTTTGTGCTTGCATGTTCTGTTTGTTTTCATGTTGTACTTACACTCCTGCCCTAATCCTCAGCAATATCTATACACCGTGTGAGCTGTTTGCATATTCTACTGACCTTTCTCAAAGGCAAGAAGCGGCTGCACTGCTGCATCCATGCTGACAGCTTCAGTCTGGCTTTTACATCTGCTGTCATCTTGCAAACTACTTTTCATTACTCTTCAAAAAAAAACAGAAACGCTAATGACATGCCTTATTCAAAACCAAATTATTCCGGTTTGGTTCACAACTGGTTTACTGAGCTTGTATAAAACCTTGTGCCTGTGGAATGCATAGTAGAATAAGAAAAGGGAGATAGAAAAGTAAATGCTTCACTAGTTTATTCCTCCCCAGTCTTTTAATTTAAGAATGAGAGCACTATTTAAATGCCAGATCCGATCAGCCACTGAACTACAGAGGTGAAAAGAGATCATAATTAATCTGCAAAACATTTTTGCTGAGAAAGCTTGGTAACATACATTATTGTTGCTTGTTCTATGCTCAGGTTTCTAGTTAGGCTGAGTTTCTATCTTTCCACAGGTAAAATTTATATTGGCACAGTACAGCAAAAATCTCTCAGCCACTTCAGCAAAGACATGTAAGATAAGAGCAGGTTGTTTGCCCTCTTCAGCATGAGCAGGCTTTGCTACGGTACTTAACAACATTTTCATGCACAGTGATTTTTCAAGCTCGAGAGATGTTCTTTTTATGTATTTTTGTGCAGAGTGGCTTTTTTGTAGAAGTCTCTAGGTTTTTAGGAAAGTAAATTGTAACAATCAGAACTTTACCAGCTCTGCAATTTGAAGTAACAAGCATTTAGCAATAGCAGTGATTCACATAGGTTTGACACAGAAAAGAAAATAACTGGAACTCAAGAAACATGGGTAATAACAAGCACCGTAGAATGTTAAATAGAAATATTTGAACTAGAAAAGGCACCAGGAAACTGAATCATAATTCTGTTAGTGTCATATATTTCCTAACCTAATACCTCCTGGTGAAAAGCACAAATGAAACAGCCCAGGGAGATCTGTGAGCTTGCAAATTTATATTAGTTCAGGTATGGAATAGATACATGGTCATGGATTGGGCAGTTTTGATGGAACTTTTTATCAAATTCAGGCTCTGGTAGGAGTTTTCTGCTTGCATACAGGCTGTTCTGTTGACCCCCTTCTAACTTAATTTTACCTGGCCATTTGGAAGTGTCCCCACCTGCAGTCTTTCCCTTCTCTGTCACGCAGTCTCATCATAGCCCCATGCAGTCCCTCTCCTCCAATTTTTAATAAAAGTGAAAACTTCCTTGTCTGAACAACTCTTTTCTCTCCATTTAAACAACCAGGACCACCTCCTGAGCCCACAGCCATGCAGTAACTCTTTGAGCACTTCCTTTTTAGCAATACTGAATCTCGAGTGCCCAGATTTTTTGCCAGATTTTGTTTTCATCTAGCTCCTCATCCACGGCTCTACTACACCCAGATCCCTTTTCCCTGCCCCTCAATCTTGCCTCAGTGTCAGGTCATGTCTACCTGCCCTGTTACATTTTGTCCCTTGGGACACTGATTCCCAACTCAACTCTTCTTATCCAGATGCCTAATGAGCTTGCAGTTCCTTTTTTTGTCTTTTTCCCCAACAGTAGACTTTAATTTCCTTCTTCTATATTACCTCTTCTGCTTTCACCCTCAACCTCTTGCCTTGACAAACGCACTATTTCAATGCTCAATTCCAGTCCCACTTTTCCCACAGCCTGCAATACAAGCTTCCACCATCTACAACCTTGCATCGCATCCCACGCCCCAGGCCCTGTTCCCATGTGCCATTTCATGGTCACCCCTACCTTCCCATGCTATTTTAACCTCTTGGTTTATGAACAAATTAGAGTCTTTTTCCAGACTTCTTGGGCCCAACAAGCAAGTTGGTACCAAGCACACAGGAGAGAAAAGACCTGTAAGATCTGAGACCTGGACTTGGCGCAATAAGAATAGGTCACAACTACAATTTTAAGCATAGTTTCGTTCAACCACTTGCTAGACTTGCTAGAGCTAGGATTTTGGGAGGCTTTATCCTGAAAAGCTGTATGAAAAGGGTATCTATGGAACACAAGCTAGCTGTGGCATTTCAAAGGCCAAAGCTGAGAAGCTTTTTCCATAGAGAGAAAAGGCATTTGCCTGCCAAAACACACAAATGCACACGTGCATGATGGGTCTTCTAAAAGAAAAAACCCAGGCTGAATGTTTTAACATGAGCAAAATAAGTGTATTTTTCCGTTCCATTAATATTACCAAATCATTCACAAGTTGATTTAAAAAAAAATAAATCTATTGGGCAGAAGCAGGCTTTCAGCATGGAAAATTTGAGTTAAAACAGCTTTATCAAGGAAGACTTGTAAGCATTTCAAAAAGGTCTTCTAATAGGAAGCATAAGGCATGCTGATTGCTAACTGACAATAACAACCCCAAATCTAATACTTTTGTGAATTTTTAAATTATCATCTCTCTCTAAATGTGTATAACAACTTGATAACAAGAGGGCATGAGAGGCACACTTAAGTTCTAGGCTTTCAGAAATGACTGAGGGGCACGGGTTGAAGCAGAAGGTAAGATTTTCTTTGTAAAAGTATTGATGAAGTAGATAAACCACATACAGAGTCTAATCTGGAAATCTGGAGATGTTCAAATGACTTTCAAAATGAAAATGAAAAATAGAAGAGAAAATACTGTTCCAAAGCCTGCTCATTGATTTAAGCATTTTAGGTGCCAGTAGGAATAATAACAATGAAAACCATCTGCTGATCTCTGCAATGAATTCTTTATCTATGCTTGAAAGACTTGTGCAGAAATGGGAAGCTGTGTATGAGACTGCAGACAAAACAAGTTGTATATGGCAGTGGTTTGGAGGGTTCCACTCACAGGAATCCTGTTGCCATGTAGTTAAGACCTTTCCAGGGACTGGAGATCAGCTTTTTGTGGAACTACTGTCATCAAGCTAATAACACATCTCTTGTGGTTTAATTCACAAACCATTAGTTAAAAATCAGATTTTGAAAAGTATCAAAAGGGTTCAAAAAAAGGACATTGACATAATAATTTAATATATACTGCCCTTAATATAAATTGATGAATAAACAGAAAATTGATAGAGGATATACAGGATTATTTTTTCCTCCTGTGGAAAATTCCATAAATCCCTGACATCAGCTGGTAGGTTTTTTATTGCCTCAATCCAAACCAGGCTGCTGTGAGCTCACAGCATTGTGATTTCTAAGTATTTTTTCCCAAAGTTGTAGCATATTTAGAAGTGGTTTATTTGCATTCACATGAAAAGAGATTTGACCGTAGAACGGGTAGAAGGGTGCTGTGCAAACCAAAGGGAAATAAAACCTGAAGATGATTTTATTAGGGTAGCAGAGGTAAGCTTTACACCACTCCCACATAGTTATTCACATGTTGAATAGTCACTGCTGAATAGGTTAAGAGCTTCTGTTCACCACCATTAATCACACAGTGGTATTGTGCATCAATAAATGTAATTTAGTCATACAAGACCACAGGCTTGACACAGAACTGACAGTCGAGGCACTCAGGGCTTCTCTGAGCTTGAGCCAGCTTTAGCAATAGTCAAGGGACTACTGCCTGATTTTTAGCTTCTGGGAAGGCAGCTTTCCATGTGGTAAAGATCCAACAGACCTAGGTAGCCACTGTGTGCTGCACAACAGCCTTTCATGTTCACAAGAGCTGCAGAAGGATTTGGGGTGATGCTCAGTGAGTAAAAGCAGGTCTTGTTAACAAAACATGTAAAAATAGCCAGAGACGGACCCCAAGATAAATCAGGAATGTACCCCCCCCCCCCCCCCCGCTGTTCTCCTCCTGGAGAGTGCAGGATGCCCAGGACTCATCATCAAATTGTGGAATGGATTAGGTTGGAAGGAATCCTAAAGATCACCTGGTTCCAGCCCTCCACTAAGGGCATGGATACCACCCGCCAGGTCATGGACCTTTCCTGCTCCATGCACACCCCTCTGCTTGAGGACAACTGGAACTATTTGCTGTAAGGTCCATAGGGGCACTGCAGGAGTGAGCACAGCTCCAGGAAAAAGGGTAAGTATTACCTAGTGGTCTTCTAAAAATAATTTAAAGAGTATTATTTTTGAGGTTTTTCCATATTACCTCGGATTATAAGAGTTAATATTACTGGAATTGACTGAGTAACTATTAGCTGTATTTTGATTTGATTGTTATAATTTTGTTTATTTTAAGAAGTAATTTTTTTGTGTATATATATGTGTGTGTGTGCATATACAGGGTTCCCTTTTGTTCCTAGCAAGATTTCAAACCTAACAGTAGCAGGGATGTTTTCCCACATCCTTCAAAGAGGAAATAATAGTGATAGGTAGGCACATACAGACCTTTCAGTGACAAGCATAGTATTTTTTATGTTATAACTGCAATCAAGAACACAGTTGGCGTCCTACAGGGACAGATCTGTGCTTTTGGACTGCAACTAAGCCATTTCAGAAGATTTCTCTGAATTTATAGCTGCTACGTGTAAGGTGTGAGCTGAAGTTATTGTAGAGTCTGAGATCAAATCTCAGGTAAGACTTGGTCCAACTGGTTATTTCTAAAATGCTGCACCTCTTTATATGCTTATGCTTCTACGGCTGCGTACATCTCTACCTATTGTGTCCGCAGTGCCAAATTCTGGATCCAGCCTGAGATCTACCTGTGGTCTGGGAACAGCAGAAACCACTCTTTTCCCATCACAGTAGAGAGAGAAGGGAACTTAGGTTCACCCTTAAAGAATAAAAGAAGCTGCTTTTTACACTAAATGTTGTATTTTTAACCACTGGGTAAGGTCATGGACTTCTTTTGTGCAATGTGGAAGATGACAGCTCTGTAATAGTCAAATTCCTTTCGCTTACTACAATGAAAAGAGACTGGAGTCCACTTTTCAGTAACTGCGGAATTAGAATACTTACTTCAAGTGCTCTGATGTCATTCTACATGCTGACCAACAGAATACATGAGAATAAAAGCTGTCAATCAAAAATCCGCACAAGTAGAACTGTGGCACCTGTGAACGTGCCTCCTTGCCCATTTATCCTTCCCACTTTCCCCAGATGTTGTAACAAGAGGCATCCTGCAGTGATGGCTGTGGTCCTTTTGTTTGGACCTTGCAAGTCAGATTTGGCTTGGAACCAAGCACTACAAACTGAAACAACTGGTCCAGTACTTGTGTTGTTCGCTGATGCATTTACCTCTTTACATTGCAGCTCCCTGCTTGGTGACTCTCGGTGGTTAAGTTGGCTATGTTGGTGGCTTTTCAGCTGGATAGTTTTTCTCTCCAGTAAGTAATCTTGAAGATTATCCGGAGAGGAAGCCAACAGAGACGCTTTTCTGCTATTGCTGCAAAATAGGGCTTGAGAAATGTCTCCTTTGTAGAACCGATGATACTCCTCAGAGATTAAAGAGCCAATCTGTCCCATATCGTTGCTGTCCTAGATCAGTCCTATAACAGGTCTCTGGTGGCAGAAGAGCTTTCCATAATAGAAAGCAGCAGAAGCGGCAAGAAGGGTGCTCATTGACAAGCAGAACTTTGGGATTCTTTTGGGCAGAGAGGGGGGCAAGTCATGATGCCTACTAAATAAAGTAAGCACAAGCCTGTCACTTGTCCCAGCCCTGCCTGAGCAGATCTGTGTGTATTTCAGCATTCTTCCTCTACAAATTCCTTTCAAGTGTGCTCAATATTCAGTAAAGAGACTATGCACATCTGCTGTTCCAAGAAGCAAGTTTAATTGCTGATGGGATTTTTTCCCACTAGCATTTCAACCCATCTGCATGTTGCGATTACTGAAGCCTAATTTTGTTTTTGTCTACTTCAACCTTTTCAAGTGATATTCATTAATCCCATCTATGGCATCTCTAACATGTGGGAAATCTGCCTACAGTAATTACAAAGTATTTCCTCTGCACTTAGTTCTCATATAAGAGCATGTGAAGATAATGAAGGCTGATTGTAGTGTCATCATTCCATTGAGGAAATGAATGATGCTGTTCAAATAACAGCTGGCTTGTTACATAAAAGAAATGACAGATCAGAATAATAAAGACAAACTCCCCTTTAACAGATCTTTCTAATTTGAAAGTCTCAAATAATTGTCTGGAATCCTAGAAGTACAGAACATAGTGCAAAAAAGGCCCTTAAATTTGCTCTCTGTATGGTTGTGCGTATACGCACACACACACACATATACGCACTTATACATTCATGCCTAAAAACATATAGTATTTTTATTATTTTTGCTTTGTACATGAATATATATATATATGGCAGTGAGACAGCAAGGAAGACCACCAAGAATAATATTTTTTAATTTGGAATATCCATGATGAAAAATAAAATACAGTTTAGGGAAAATACCTTTTCTATAGTTAACTGACCTGAATGGGGCATCTAGGAACGTGAATGATATGTATTATAACTGCATTTAAGATGCAATCAGATTTTCACCATACAATAATAATTTACACAACAGTGCCTTTCTAAAAACCTTGTGAGGTCTTAATCTCCAGCAGGTGTATACATATATATGTGTATATATATATATATATATACACACATATATGAAAACAAATGTTTTCTTGTTTTATATATATTTAAATACCATTTATATACGAACATCACATATATGGGCATCATATATATACATACATACACACACACACATATATATATATATATATACACATATATATACAAATAGAAAACCTCAGTTGATAAACGGTCTGTTTCAAAGTGCCCACTGCTCCACAGATCAAATTTGCAGTGCTCAGCTCATACTCTGTGAAGCCAGGGGGCTGATTTCACTGTGTCTTTCAGTCTGAGGGTGTTCCAAGGTAGTCTTTCAGTCTAAACCCGAGAGTTTGACTTCTTTGAGAAGGAAGAGATAACATCATATCGCACTATCAGACTACAACACTTGACTTCTAGCTGGAGTTTGAAGTAAAGGCTAATAACAACCAAAATGTGGTATCTATCAGGTCTAAGAATTTCCTTGAATGATCCAGGGAAAACGTCAAGGTGTGATCTCAAACGATACAGAAGACAAAATTAAAACTAGTAACAACATTAGGGTAAAATGAGGCACAGTGATGAAGCCTTTGAGAACAGACTTTCTCAGCAATGCCAGCTACATTCCTAAACTAGGTACAGGAAAATTTGGAAAAAATTCTTCACATAGTCCCACTTTATGTTTTCAAGCTGACATAAACTGGGCTCTTGGGACCCACAAATAAGATGGACCCAAAGAAAAGAATTACAGAATACTCCCAGTCCAGCCTCTTGCTGCAAGTAGCATTTGCTGGGATGAGCTCCACAGGCGAAGTTTATCCCAACTTGTCTGGGCAACAGGTTCCACTGCTTGACTGTCCTAATAAAACATCCCACATTTTGTATTTATGCATTGACATTTGCCAGTGGGGTAGCATAAGATAAAATCAATACTTAGAACTTTAAAAAAGAAACCTAAGTAGAACATAAAATTCTGTTAGAAAAGGCAATAAAGTTGTTTAAATTGAGTGTATACAATGTCTTCATGAAAGACTAGCTTCAGGAAATGTTGGAACAGAAATGTAACTAGATTCAATTATATTTTTATTATTATTCATAAATGAAGAAATAGGGATCTATATTGCCATAGCAACAAAACACCATGTGTTTTTTCTCTATAAATTTGAGAACACAGTACTTTCATGTGAAATTAAAACCAGAGCCCAGAAGCACAAAAAATACTAAAGTAGTGCATTTATGACAGGCAACTATTAATTTTCTGACCAATTGGTTTTGTCTCCAAATTAAAAGATTGTTGAAAGGAATATTTAACACTGAAGACAATTTTTGAAAAGTAACCTTTCACTCCATAACTAAAAATTATCTCAGAGTCCAATTTTTCTCTAAGAATCACACACCTAGCTTTGTAGAAATAATAGTTGCTTGTTAGCTCAGGGCATAGCTCCTTTTATAAAAAATTATTATTGTGTAGACAGAGGTGTAATCTATGCTGCACATGCAAGCTGATTCTGTCTCCTGAAAATGTAGCTTCTAAAGATGTTGTTAATCACAGAATAAGTGAATAAATTTAAGGAAAGGCTTTTACTGAAAGTCATTTTATCCAGCAAAGAGGTGTCTGCATGCATTTAGCACTGGATTAAGCAATCCTGAGTTGTGGACCCCTGCACATGCTGAAAGCCTTCTGACCTGAATGGCTCTTATTACCAAACTAAGCCCAATTGCAAATTTAAGGCAGTAGAGTTTGAAGCCAAAATCAGAGTGAAAGTTGTCTGCAATCTTTTAGCTGGTGGATAGCATTTGCATTTAGCATTTCAGTATCCCCTTTGAATTCATGCATCACAAGAAACTGAGTTCTTAATGGTTACTCAAAATGTCTTTTCATTAGCAGCAGACTTCTTGCAGCTCTCATGAAAGTATCTAAGCAAGGAGACTCTAATAAGAACCTCTTCTACTGCTTATTCTTTTCAAGTCTGAATCTTAAACTTTGCTGCTTTTATTAAAAATCACATCAGACTTCATGAATTTGGGGGCTTTCAGAAAGATATAAAGGTAGGTAATTTCAATTCAAAATTTTTCACCTGACCTGATCTTATTGATGTCACTGGAAGTTTACCAGACTGAAGTGTGGCATAATGTGTAAAAAAGCACTGCATCGACTCTGGTTTTTAGTGAATTTTCCCGGGTGATCAGGAGTCTCATCTGATGCACATTTTTCATTTTCAGTAACCAGGATAGACCACTTGTTCTTTTCTCCATCGATTTGACAAGGGTTGCAATTTTAGATTTTATCTTGAATGTCTTATTAAAAATTCATAATTGAGTTGTGAGAGTGAATAATTATATCAAGACCAAGAGAATTAAGGAGATAGATGTGACACATTTCATTTATCAATAATTTATTTCTTCTTAAAGTCTTTTTTAAAGTCTTTAGCAATAAAAGAAAGGTTTACTGCCATTTCAGCTCTAGCAATTAAAAGTTCTTCGAAATTTTATGGATTTGTCCTCATGCCACTTTTTCACTTCTCCACATTTTATTTATATAGTAATTGACACCAAGCGGCCTTACCTTCAATGTCACTGACAATTTTGACAGATGAAATCACCCATTGCTGTTGTGTCAGCAGCATATCCGTTACAGAGCAGCCACTGGTTGCATGGGATTTCCAACGGACCAAGGAGATAAGTGTACCAAAACATTCCCTGTTTCAACTAGCAAACCATCTAGGCATACCTAACTTCCAGGGAAAAAGAAATTCATGCTATGTGCATTGCTAAGTTGGTAATTGCTACCATTTCTGCACTGGACTCAACAAGTGTGGAAAAGATGGGGTAGGGAGAGAGAAGAAAAACCTCTTCTTTAAGTTGTTTTCATTTTGGACCACAGATTTATCTGAGGGTTACTGGTTGATATAAATCTATAATTGGACATAGACTTCTGAAACTGCCAATAATATTTTCAAAGAATCTTAAAGGAATTGAATACTCACAGCTAAATTGAATCAGAAATAAGGTGTTTGATTCTTTTTGTTCAAAGAAATGTATTAACTAAACCCCAAAACATATAAATATGTCTGGTGTAGGAACCAAAACAAGGAAACCTTAGATCCAAAATCAAATGCCCACTTTTCACCTTATACAAAAGATAAGGTGATTTTTTTACTTTGAATATCCCTAGACACTTCTAGTCCTGCCCTTGATTATTTCCTTCTCTGTTTTCCAGAGTCTGAGCACATTTTGCCTAATTCCTAATTCACATCTACATTCTTAGTGCATAGCATAGTCACAATCTTGCCACAGCAAGCACAAGCCAGGACTGTCTCTGTCCATACTAAATACTGGAAGCAATATGGCCAAGGTCCTGCTGGAGTAATCTGGCCTTTGGTATCCTGGGTATTTTCAACAACACAACTTTTACAAGGGGATGGGCAAACTCAGGGTACCCTACAGCCTGTCACAGCACTCTGCCTGCAGTAACAGCAACAAATCACTTTAAATTAGTGCAGGTGGGAATTCCAGCTCCTAGATCCGTGCATACAAAATGTTAGTTCACTCTTGTACTTTCCCTCATGGAAGGAAGCCACATGTGCACTGCTGAAGTGCACCTCTCTGTGACTCAGTCTGGGCACCTACCCTGAGTGCTCCAGGCACACAGAGGGCGAGATTCTGCCCTTGAGATGGCAGCGAGATGCCCTCGTGCTTACTTTTTTTGTATTAGCTGGTTCAAGCGGCACCTTCTCAGACCCTACTCACCCCACATTCACGCCATGTAGGAAGCCTAGTCATGAATCTGGGGTAGGAATCCAGCCCCTGAAACACTGCAGCAGTATTTGTTTCTTCAGCTAGAGATTACCTACGCCTTCTACATAACAGCTGAATCCTATAGCCCTCATCAGAAGACAACTCAGGCCTCAACCTTCTTGAAGCCTTTAATTATTTTACCAGCAGCTGTAAGCTTGTTTTTTTATTGAAAAGTTAAAGCATCTGATCCACTAAAGGATGAAAGAGAGCAGAGCCTATCCAGGGAATTTTGACCTCCTGAGAAAACAAAATTTGAACGTGATAAGGCCAAAAAGGCAAATGAGATAAGTATGAACCTCAGGAATTAATACAGCAAGGCGAACCATCTCTGAAATCCTGATACATCTAGACAGAAATCCAGTCAGCCTGACTTACAAACACAGCGAGCCAATTAACCATTTCCAGCAAAACAGCCCTCCAAAATAACAGCTGAAGTTTCCTAGAGAGTTAATGAAGACAGGGAGATAACTTCGAAGGACTCTAGAGGAAGTTCCTGTAACCATAAATTTTATCCCCTAAGCTAGACAGCCAGGGCAGCAGTGGGTCTGCAACTCTTCCTATGCATTTATTTCTTTTCACATGATAAATGAACATATGCAAGCTGTGCAACAACTCATTTCACTCTCAAACCTGGGCTGGGAAGTGCAGGTACTAGATGAGCGCTGGAAAACATGAAGTTGTCTCTAAATTTAGCACATTCATATGGGAAGATAAATGGTGGCATAGTGGGATGGGAGTAAGAATAACTCAGTCTGTTGATGCAGCCCTGAAGAACAGAGTGGAATAGAATAATCTTAATTGGAAGGGATCTACAGTGGTGATCTAGTCCAACTGCCTGACCAATTCAGGGCTGACCAAAAGTTAAAGCATGTTGTTAAGTGCATTGTCCAAATGCTTCTTTAACACTGAGAGGCTGCAGGTATCAAACATTTGTCCAGACAGCCTGTTCTAGCATTCGACCAATGTCTCTATAAAGAAATAGTTCCTTACATCAAATCTGAACCTCCCCCAACACAGCTGTGGACGATTCCCATGGTTAATTTCATGGCTTATTTCCTTTGCAGTTTCCAAGCAGGAATATGTTCTGCTAAACTTCATCTAAAGGTTTTTTGCATGAAATTTTTCAGCTTCCTACATGTCTGCATACCTACCCTTTATATACATGCATACAGGAACACCTACAGAGTACCAAGGATATACTTGGTATATATACTTAGATCTTTGAGTGGATTATGCAATTCTAACATGAGTAGGCTATATGAAAACAAAGGGTTTAAACAGGATACCAGCTTAAATAGGAAAGAATTAGGCAGAGTAAGTTCTAGAGAGTTAGAAGACCATTAGTAGCAAGTCTTC
Source organism: Melanocharis versteri (assembly GCA_013397845.1). NCBI lineage: Eukaryota > Metazoa > Chordata > Aves > Passeriformes > Melanocharitidae > Melanocharis > Melanocharis versteri. Next base: position 454,503 of record VZTG01001080.1, read on the forward strand.
CCTTTTTACTAATTTTGAAATTAAAAAACAACCAGTTCAAATGAAATTTTGAAATAAGATGTCCTTCCAAACAAATAATAAAAAGTCTTTTGGATGGTGCTTGACAATGATTCTCTTTTTTCTCCACTTGCTTTTTTTAGCATTTTAAATTTGCCAATGAAAGTAGCACTTTGAGGAATTTCTCACAAAAAGCAACAGAAATTAAAAAATGAGACTGTAATTAAGGGGTGCATAAATATCAAGTAGAAAGAGGGAAAGAGCCACAATTATTATATTTTCCTTCACCCATTGATTATGTCATCAAAGATAATTTCTGTTTACTTTCTTTCCTTCTGTGAAACATTAGAGAATGGAGCTTCTTGCTTGTGTCTAATATATTTCACATATGAGCCATTAGTCTGGTGCTTCTGTTGCACTTCAGAATGATTTGGAACAAGCTGATTCCCTTTCCTGATACATGAGAATTTCCCCAGAGAGGTGTGATTAGATTGCTGAGGGTCAGTCATTGCTCACTTTATCCGGGTATTTGGAAATTTGAATGACTAAAATGACTGACAGACTGAAACTATGTTTGGGGTATAACCAGTTAAGCAGAGACTTAACCCCCCCCCAGATTCTAAACAATTTTTCATTTCTGTATATAACAGAGTCAAATGTGCTTTGTATAAAAACAGAGTAACAAGATCTATGCTGGAGAAACTCAGTGTATGAAAAGTCTCGTTGATCTTACACCTTAAGTTCAAATTCAATTTTTAAAAATAATTTTTTTCAAACTGCTGCCTGAAAATACAGTCCAAACATTTTTCTTAAAAGGTTACATTAGACACCCACTCAGAAAGTGTTGCAGATTCTTAGCAATGAAAGTTCAAGAGAAGAAGTTGTTTCTAAATAGTAGATTTGTTAATAAGGAGACAGCAAGGTATCTTAGATGACTTGTGCAAGTCAGGTCTAAGATAAATTGTGGCAACCAAAGAAAACTTCATGCAAGGAGTGTTGGCATATGGTTTTCATTGGGTGCTCTTTTTTTTTTTTTTTTAACTACTTTTTCATTTTAAAAAGTCAGTTTCGATTTTGAGGTAATGGAGTACATGTTCTTGAAACTCTATATAAAATTGTTAAAGAATCTATGGTTCTCTATCTCTGAATCTACATAAGTATCTCAGTCAACTTAAAACATCGTTGTACTCAAACCCCACCAAAATCAACTGCAAGTTTAGGCAGAAACTGCAAAAAATGATACTTTCACTGATTTTTGTGATTTAATCCATGCTTATAGCAAACCCACCATTTTTTCCAAACTAGTAGCAAAACCAAAGATGATTTCTTAATTAGATGGTTTTCTTGATGCAAAGACGCAGATAGAAACTCAACATGCTGAAACAATCAAAAATTAGACAAAAAAAGCCGGCTGAAAATAGAGGTTTAACATTGTTACAGAATCTGATGACATAATCACACTGACACCAATCTGTAAATTCTGCACATTTCTAGGCATTAACACTAGGTTAATTTTCACTCCAATACAGTTAATAATCTGAAGTTATGTTTCCGATTTCTGCTTCAGTTTAGCCAAGTAGCTTCTCTTCTCGGAAAGCTCCAAAACCAAAAAATAAATTCTTCACATTCTTCTTTCTCTTCATTAGCTCAGAAAATTTCATAAGGCTTTTGTATTAAAGTTACTGCCTTAAGGCTATCACATTGCTTATCCATCCCAAAAAAAATCTCATGTCCTCTACTAAAAATCGTATTAAACATAATGAAGGAGAAATCAATCCCTTTATGAAGTACAGAGATATTTTTAACAAAAACCACCACACGTCACGGTGCTGTGCCAAATCACATTTTCAACTGTTACTTTGCAAATTCCTTTTTTTTATACAATCACAGTAGAATTCCTGTCAGAAGGATACCCTGAAGACCCTCTAGTCCAAAAGCAAATTGGAGTCCAGATGTGATCTGACAAATGTCAAGCAAAGGGATGCGGCCACACTCTTAGACGTCCTGTTTATGCTCCCACCAGCATGGCCCAGATGGCCAACCTTCATTGCCACACAGACAAGGTGCTGACTCCCCATCATTTTGCTGTCTACGAGGACCTCAGGCCCTTCTCACCAGAGCTGTGACCTAACCAGTCAGTTCCCGGTCTGCACTGCTCAACGTGGTTGTTGTGCTCCAGCTCCAGAAGTTTGCATCCCTCTTTAATGAACTTCTAGAGGTCCTTGTCAGCCCATTCCTCCAGCTGGTCAAGGACCCTAAAACTGGCAGATGTTCTCACAAGCCATTCCCTCCAATTGTGTGTCATCTGTTAATTTGTTGAGTGTATGTTCCTTAATGTGGTCCAGATCGGTAAGGAAGAGCATTGGGCCCCATGACAAACTCAGCAAATCCCTTATTCCATTGGCTGCCTGTTAAATTTCAAACCATTGGCTCCTTGAGTCCAATGGTTTAGTTCACCCAGCACCTGTGTCACAAAATTATTTGTAGACCCCTTGACTTGTTTCTAGCACTCATTCCTTCTCCCAGCAATAGATAACTCAGAAGGAATAGGATTGCAAGGCTTCATTCACCTCTGTTCTTTCTGTTTCAAACATATCTGAAGTTGCTTTTAGCCATTCCTATGCAACAGAACCTAACTTGGAGCATCAGATTTCCTCATTGAATTCTTTGGCTTGTATGTTTATGTGTGGTGTCATTTTTTTTTAAGGTATGGTTCCACTCAATCTAAAATTACACTTGATGCAGTAATTCCTGGAGATGAAAGTCTGCATTACGTTGTGCTAATGAGAAATCAGATGAGGTGAGTAGGATCATACCTTGCAGCATTAGAAGTCAATTACTTGGATGACACAGGGAAACGATTTAGTTAAAATAAGAATCCTTTTGGCCTTCTGTCATCATTCAAGCCCAAACTCAAGTAAAAACAAAGAATTCTTCTTTTTCTTTAATATCAGCACTGCCTTATTCTTGATGAAATCTAAAATTATCATTTGGTTATGAAAAAACTTGCATTTGTCTCTTATATTTCTGGTGCAAACAGAGGCTGTCAGAAACATGAGAAAAACTTTTAAGCGCTCTCACACAGTCCTCTGCATTATTGAGTGTTTGTCTTAACCCAGCTATAGTCCATAGAAGTTGTGGATGCCTCATTCTTGGAAGTGTTTGCGGCCAGCTTGGATAGGACTTTGAGCAACATGATCTAGTGGAAGGAGTCCCTGCCCATGGCAGTGGGGCTGGAACTGGGTGATCTTCAAGGTCCCTTCCAACTCAAATCATTCTATGATTCTATGATAAAGAGAGCAAAATGTAAAGGAATGTAGTTCTCCTACTAGCATTGTCCAAAAGGACACATTCCTAGTTTACCTGAGTATCAACAACACGGGGTCATATAGAATCACAGAACCATTAAGGCTGTAAAAGACATTTAAGGTCACCATGGACCCGGCACCACATCCATGTTCACCATTAAACCATTTTTGAACATTTCCAGGAACGGTGATTCTACCACTTCCCTGTGCAGTCTGTTCCAATGCCTTAAAACCCCTTCCACAAAAAGAAAATCCTAATATCTATTATAAACCACCCTCCCCGCCCCCCCCCATCCCAGCACAACTTGAGGCCATTTGCTCTCATCCTGCCACTTGTTGCCTGGGAGAAGAGACTGATACCCATCTCACTACAACCTTCTTTCAGGTAGCTGTAGAGAGCAACACAACAGGAAACCAGCTTACCTGTACTTGCATCCACACATTATTGTTGCAACATTTGGCACTTGACTCATGCTATTAACTTTTCACACACAAATTATCAGATGCACCTTTGATCAAAATATAAAGGCCATCCCCATTTCCACTTCTCCTTGCTTGTGTTCTTTCATGATAGCTCCTTTTGTCTCCTTTCAGAAGTTTAGTCCACAGTAGATTATTACTTTGCTAAATTTATGGACTTTGGTCTTAGCCTTTGTGAAACTTAAATTTCATCTCAGCTGCAGCATCCCTTGTCTACCAACATAATCACAGATGTGCTGCTTTAATGTTCTGTTGATACCGGAAAAATGAGAACAATGACCTTTGTGTTAATTAGTTAGCCCATAGAAGCTGCTAAGACGGAAAGTGTGGAACTGTACAGGGCAGTAGTTTACATATTCTATCTGTCTCTTATGTTAATTATGGGCTGAAAAAATGTTGCCTTATAATTATTTTAGCCTTATAGTTCCTTTATTTAGGAAATAAATAGCTTTAGAATTCCTTTATTTTAGTCAGGGTAGGCATATATTACCTTTCTTTTTTTTTTTTTTTTGTTAAATTCAGGTGAACTAGAGCAGTAGAAACTGATCAGTGGATTGTGTGAATGGTGCTGAGTGATTCACTATGCTATTTTCTTCTTTCTCAAGGTACTCTCATGGCACATTCCCTTTGTATTTTTTGATGATATAAAGAGTTAAGCCATTATCCATGTCATTTCAATAAAAACCTTCTCATAAACTTGCAAATTGGATCTTTTCAACATGCAAATTGTGCCTTTTCAAATACCTCAGCAGAGTATCTACCTGAACTATAACAATAAAATTGCAATACACTTCTAAATAAATACAATTGTCATATTCTCTACTCTCAGCCCCAACTCTTACAATGAAAATGCCCAGCTCTAAATGCTGTTCTCGGACAAGTCACCAGTTCCTTAAACCTCTATAAATTACCATTTTGCTGTGAGAATATATGATATGCAAGTTATTACTTGAAAGGTTATTTGGCAGTGAAGCTAACAGAGAGGTTGTCAGGTGAGACTGATGCTGTCAGCCTGAAAGCACAGTCATACAGCCAGTAAATACTTCACAGATACAGAGCTGAAACTGCACAAGCTTCCACGGAAACAGGACCTGTCAATCTGTCATGTCATCTTCTCTGATTAAAAGATTTTGTGAGCAGGCATCTGCAAGTGCAGCAAAGGTTTTCTGGAAGGTAATGATGCAAAAATAAAAACGTGACTGATGTGTCCATCACAGAATGGTCAAGGGCAACAAACTTAGTTTCGGAGCTTGTTTATCTGCATGTTTCCGTTTATCTGACGGCCTTTTGGTGGAAGTTGCCTAAGCGGCCTCTTTGGACTCACTAGTTCCTCAGAAAATACTTATGATATATGCCATCAATACATACACTTCAAGTCCTCCATCTGTCATCTTTGTTTAAGAAAAAAAGTTAGGCTGGAAAAAACAGAGAACTTCTTCACTTTAATAAAATGTGGGAAAGAAAACATTTTCTGCTCTCTTTCTCACTTTTCAGAAATTTGTCTGCATGAGGATTACGTTTAGTCTCCTCTCCAAAAGAGGTCTTCTACTCATAGCCTTGGAGAGGACCCTTCAGGGGAAATAAACCCTAGAAACTTTGGCTCTAAATCACAGAGCCCTGTGGGTGACTTGGAATAAATAGAGGGAAGATCAAAGGAGGATTAGAGGCTGGCTGTGAAGAACATGAGCAGGAATGACAAAAGGAGAGCCTCTAATGTTAGCTTAGTTATGTTCCCACCGTGAAAATAATGAAGGCAAAAACCCCATCACCCTATTCATATTTGTTGGATTCATTGCCTAACAGAAGAATTCCCTGTATACCTGTGTTGCTAGTGTCCTGTTATCCTATCTACCAGATAGGAAGAGACTCCTGCAGATCATTTTGTGCTCATAAATGAATACAACATATGTCCCAAACTCAAAGAATAGGCAAGAGGAATTTCAAACGTTCTGTTAAATACTGTAACATCTTAAGATTTAGAAAAATACACATATAAAACAAAGTGAAAAAACAGACCTTCTCTCTCCTTGACTTTTCCTCTTTCTTCCTTGCACAGCTGTGTTTGTTCAAGCTTCCTGTAAGAAAGTACACAGAAAAGACTATGAGGAGAAAAAGGGTGAGGAGCTGTAATCAGGGCAGCCACTCGCACTTGGAACTAGGAAGTTTCCCCAGGCTGCCAAATGCAGATGAAATTCTCACAATGCCTGAAGTAGGCATATACAATACCTGGCCAAGCATTCCTCTAGGGGATTATATTGTACTTCCTACATCAACTTTCATTCAAGGATCCAAAATTTGTTGCGGAGGCAAACTTTCTATCTCTTCCTCTTAACAAGATGGGAAGCTAGAACATAATGAAGTTAAGAAATTGTTAGTCATTGAACCACTTATCTATGTTACCAAGGTCAAAGGTGAAAGGTAGTGGGATAACTGTGCCTGGAAAGTAATGATTAAATGATGAGTTCATAGAAATTAACCATCATTTTCTCTTTGTCTTCTGCAATCAAGAAAACAGCCTGGAATTCAGCTAAAATTTTTGTCTGACCAACTGCTGCTTTGCATTGTGACGGAACTTTATTCCTCTAATGGGGTCTGGGAAATGTCCTCCAAAATATATTCTTTCATGGCAATGTCAAAGAACAGAGGAAATTAAGAGCTCAGAAACAAACCCAAAAAAGTGCTCAGATCTCTGAAATATATTGATTTATGTCAAGAAATTCAGCTGAAGCTCATCCAAGCCTTAAGCCATTTCACTCTATATAGGCCTTGCAACTCACAAAAAACAATTGCTGGGAAAAGTAAATTCTGCCTGATGTTAGTAAGAATATTTTGTTGGGTAATGTCTGTCAAATGCAGTTAAGCTTGATCCTGTAATGATAAGAATGCAAAATCAGCTGAGTTGAGTTACCCCAGAGATCCATTCTGCTCGAGTGCCTGTGTTCAAAAGTGGCTTGTAACTGATGCTTGGGAAAACGGGCATGCATAGAGTAAAATTCCCATGGTACCTCTGTGACTGTTCACTAAATTCCTGCTTATTTTGGCTAAACCAGCTCATGCTAAAGCCTGATGGATGCTGAGAGCAGTGCCATTAGGTCAAAGAGGATTACACCTCACATAAGCAGGACAGGTGATCAGGAAGAGGTAAAGGATCATGATCACCTGCAAACTGCTGTCTCTGGCAGTCATTATCTTTTGCCTGGCAGTTTCCTCAGAATCCACTAACTTACGCAAATGGTATAGACCAAATCTCCAAACTGGAGGGTGTAAAACCTCAGCTTATTCAAAAAGCTTCTACAGCATGTCTAAGAGCAGCTGAAATGACGAGGCTTTCGCGATTCCTGGTATGATACAGGGAACACCTGCACTGTGACAGAGAAGGAGGGATCATCATCAGGTAGGTAATTAGTTACATTAAATCACAGAGTAAATTGTTCTGTAAATCTGAGAGATTTGAATAGGCTGCAAAGTTTAAGTCACAGAGTACAACGTCCTGTAACTTTGAGAGATCTGAATGGACCTTCACATACCTCCCATTCAGCTTTAAGAGTGTACTTCCTACACCAGAGACTGCATCCAGATAACCATTTTAACAGATGCTGAGGGATGTGAACCCATTTTGGCCTCCATGATATCATGTGACAATGAATCATGCAGTTTAATTATTTATAATATGAAAATAATTTCTCTAGAGAGAAAGCAATAGTTTCAGTGAATTGTAAGGCAGCTTGCTTAGTCACTCTGTGACTCATGTTGCAACGTCTGGGACATAGCAAATACCCCAGACAGTGATGCCACGAGAAAAGGATACACATTAGAAACTATCTAGTTCCACTTTCTTGCTATTAGTATCTCACTGAAGCATGATGGGGAACCACATCTTGTATATCCCAACAGGACTTATGCCTGGGTAGATATTTCAGAAAGAGGTCTCAGCCTGAAACTGTGGTTATGTCAGTAAAACTGATGGTGACTTCAAGGACAGTGCTCAGCAAATCGTTCCACTAGGCGGCTCTAGAAAATTATCTGAGCATCTCTTCAGTTTTAGTAGCAGAAACATGACCTGGTAGAGTAACAGCAAATGCCACCAATTTTCTTTATTACACATTTGAAAGAAATTGTTATGGCTTGAAGTATAGGTATTTCCTGGTAGATGGTCCAGAGAATGAGTAGTAACAGAGAATTTTGTCTTCTTCCTATGTTGGCAGCAATATAAGAGATTTATAAAGGAACAAAATGTGTTTTAGTCTCTATACTGCCCTGCATACACTAGAAGGTGCAGTCTTAGGAGTCAATATTATTAGGAGGCTATCAAATTCAGAAAAAATGTTCAGAAGAAGGTAAGTCAGAAAGCAAATGTTTTCACCTCACCTTTCTATTCTTACTAAAATTAGATAACTACATGACTCTCATACAGAATCTGAACAATTTTTACCTCTGACATGGTTGTCAGATGCACAAAAACTCTATATAGCTGTGCTGTGGGAAAAAAAATCATACAAACACAAACCTGCAACTTTGGAAAGAGCAACTAAGCAAGTTTGTGATTATAAATCAAATTAGGATCATACCAGGAACTTAGAGATGATTGCCTTTGTCTCTCCACACTATTGGGAATTCACGCCTGCTACTTTGTCAGGGAGTAAGAATTCAAGTTATTTGGTCAGGTTTGTTGGTATGAAAAGCTTTGCAGGATGACAGTGTACATATTACTCACTTGTGTATGTCACCAAGCTTTTAAAATCTCAGGTTTCGTGTGGTATCGCAGGAGGTGGCTGACCTAATCTAATTGCTTCCTACTGACAGGTGGGCTGTCCCATAAAGCAGAAGTTGAGTGGATCAGCTCTTGCTCCTGCCTCAGCCTTGTCAGACTGACAGTCATGCATGGATAACCCCTTTTACCACCGTGGGTATGTCACAATGAATTGCTGAGATAACTGGGCAGAATTTGCAGCAAAGCTTTCCAGTTGCAACCCAAATGATTTGGGCACAGGCAAAAATGAAAAGGAAAACAATAAGGGCAAGGCAAGCAGCGGATATCACTGACAAATAAACTCTCCTGGCATTGTAATTTAAATTTTTGTACTTTAGGCCTAAGTTTTGGTTGTGTTATTAGTGGCTTTCCTTGCACAGGCAGGTCCAGCTGTCTGCTCTGAAGTCTCCAATTCTGTGTATATCTGAGATTGTTTAGAGTTTTTTAATCATTTATATCTCCTTGGTTGTTTGTAAGGAGTAAGGAAGCCACAACAATGTCAAAAGAATTTACTGAAATACGCAGAAAGAGCAAACAATCTATTCAAGCCAATAAAATATCACCATATGACCCACAACTAGCAAGCAGAGATTTACATTTCAATTGATACTTCATTTAAATTGATACTTAATTCTGGAAGAACAAAATATGCAACTCTTATCAACTGGAATCCCAAACACCCAGCAGAGACAAAATAATCCATGGAGATTAAGAGCTTTCCTTACATTCCTGCCTAATTTTAAAACACAAACACAACAAGCTTTCAGATGTCTGTGGCAGAGTTGTACAACTTGCTGAAACTGAAAAAACTACTAGATTTCAGAAGCCACAGCAGTGTCTCATGTACATAGACTGGTCTTAGTAATTGAGTGTCCAGACACACTGTGTGTCTCTGTCTCAGAGAGCAAGGCTCTCTTGCTAGTCCACATCTCTGCAAATTCCAGAGTTAGCTGTTAGCCAGCCTGTATCCATAAAAAAAATCTGAGCATATCTCATTTTTTTCTTTCATCCAGAAAAGGTGAAGTGCTCTTGGAGTCTCAGCAGGAAGTATAAAATGGAAAGGATTATTCAAAGTTTCTTCATGTCCTCTTGTTCAGGGCCATTCAACAGTTTTGCAAATTCTGCATCTTATTCATATTAGCCATTCCTAACATGAAATATTAGGCTGCAGTCTCATGGTGTTTCCCAAAGAATATTTGCTCCCTTTTCTTTTACATAAACAGTAAAAGTTTATATCACTTTATCAGTCTGACTGCCCCAGCCATCATAAGAAAAGGGAAGAAGCTCCCAGTCCATCCTACGACAATCCTTGGAGAGTCTTAGCTCTGCGTGGCACTGCGAAACCTGAGAAATCTGTATCTGTACACGTTCCTCACTGAATATACGTAATGTAATCTTAACCCAAGTACAAGAGCAAGTATAGGAAAAAATAACAGCGTACAGCAAGTAAACACAGACAGCCAGAACTCAGTGCATGAGTGGGAGGAGTTTGCATCCTGGATTTTCTATGTTCTTAAGCAAAGATATTTATCAAAGTAACCGTAACAAGCAGCTACAACACATATTTATTGTCTCAATACCACTAACAGCATCTTTTCAGAATGTCTATTTTGAAAGAAAGCATAATTTAATTTAATACCTCTGACTTTTTTTTTTTCACATTTTTATGTGATTTTGGTTGCCAAGAAGAAAAGTAATTGATAGTATTCTTCCTGGGCTACCTGTAACTGTAAGTTGCTGGGTTTGCTTGGTTTACATTATCTGAAATTATAATCTGGGAAAAGTTTAGTGGGATCGACTAGCAGGCAACAACAGTATCTGCTCAAACCCAAAAGCAGAGCAGTTGGCACTTAAAAATGAGACATCATTAAGATGCCTCACTTTCTCCACTTTTTTAATATATTTTATTTCTCTTGTTTTCATCCAGTCAAAGCCATTGCAGTTTAAAAAGGCATGGTAGTCCTGTTTAGATTAGAAAACACCTAATCCATCCTGCCTGACTGTCTAGGAAAATGGCACTTGCAGTAGCAATTACAAGGACGATTTGAGCTTTCTCTCTGAGGGAAGCAAAGCCAGCTCTTGTCTAAATAAAGCAATGTGTTCCTTTAAAAAAAATGCAAAAAAACCTGTTATTATGCTGTAAAAATTTTTAGAAAGCTGCTCTGATCACTTTAATGTGTCTTGCAGCAGGCAGTGAGGAGGCATTTTTAGGGCCTAAAATAAGTTTTTCCAGACACGCTTGCTGAACAAATGAGTCCCTGTGAGTGGCTGGGAGGAGCGGCAGATCCCTACAGCTGTGGCCTGCTGCTAGGAGCCACGCTGGGTGAGATGTTAAAAATCCCATTTCTCCATCCGAAGAAGCCTATCCTGTATTCAGATGGCCTTTACTTGCCTCGATATCTAATGAAACTTTGGGACAAATGGCATAGGTTTATACTAGTTAAGAGCTCAGCCTCTGCGACCATTTCATTCAAGCAGGGAATAAGACGTGGTAAGTCTTGCAAGATTTCAAGCTGGGCTTGCAGCTATCACCCGAATTGAACTCCAGAACTTAGAGTGGGTTTTTCATCCAGCACTACAAAGCTTCCCCTCAGCCCAAAATCCTGCATTTCTAGTATTCTTGCATACAGCCAGGCACATTTTCTTTCATTTGTTGTAAATGACAGGCATGTACCTCTGGATTATGCACACTTGACAATTCTCTGCATCATCATATATGAGGTGATGGGTGTCCTTGCTGGTAACCTGACTGCAATAGTAATGCCAAAAAAGGAAGAACAGAAAGAAAGAGCAAAGAAAGGTAGATATCCTTCTTCCAAGAGGCAGGAGGTTTGTGCTGGGAAGTAAAAGTCACATGTCATTGAAAAATCACGTAATCACAGGATAAGACGAGTTGGAAGGGACCCTCAGGGGTCTTTGAGTCCAGCTTCTGGCCTTGCACAGGACATCCCCAAGAGTCACACCCTGTGCCTGAGACCATTGTCCAATACTTCTTGAACTCTGTCAGGCTGGTGCTGTGACCACTTCTTTGGGGAGCCTGTTCAATGCCCAACCACCCTCTGGGTGAAGAACCTTTTTCTGATGTCCAGCATAAACCTCCCCTGACACAATTTCATGCCATTCCCAGGCCAATAGCAAAACATGAGTAGTTCTATCCTAGATAAAAACATGGTTTTAATCAGAATCTACTGGGGAAAAAAGGGGAACTACAAAAGATTTTCATTAAAGGAACATAAAACAGCAAGGGGCAACAGAAAAGCGGAATCTATCAGAGAAGTAGCACTGTTATTAGCACCAGATCTGAGCTTCTTAGACAAATGATGCTGGCCTCACTTCAAGGCATAGTACTCCTGAGAGTACATGGTGTCCAGGAACATTGTTTTCATTATTTTACTAATGGGATACTGTTCTTAAAACCAAAAAACTGCTCTGTGGACCTGAACAAAAGGAGGACAAATTTGTGTGGACTAGCTGGTTCTAAAAATTACTTTACCAGCACTTTTACTTCCTCCTTTATAAAAATTCCTGAATTTACTTGAAGGTTTGAGCAGCTAGGATTTTTTATCCAAACTTCAACCTTAAAGAGTTATTTATATCATAAAGTATATATTTATCTTCAGAAAGAAAAGATAAAAAATAAATCAGAGGTATTATAGCATAAAGGGAGCATCACTGTCTTCCTTGTAGAGCCTGAAGCCTAGAGGAGGTTGTTTCAGGGACATCAGAGCACTTGGACTTAAAAGTAGTATTCAGAGGGGAAATCAGATGAGTGAATCATCTGCCTATGGAAAAGGATGTATCAGCATGGATAGGGCCATCACCATTTTTCAAGAGGAAGAAGAAGAAGAAGAAATGTATTGGTAAGGTGGCAAAAAACAGTTCCCACAACAGCCTGGCAAACCACCTGTTGGGGATATCCATTTAAACAGCTATTTTTTGTCACTGGCTACAATGGTGTCCCTAATGCAGGGTGTCAAAACTCGCAGCTCGTGATTTTTGATTCATTTTAGTCAGGCAAAATTATTTTTTTTATCTCAAAGTAAATATACCATCTCACACTAAAATAACTTCTGCTTCCATCCTTTTATATCTGTAAACCAGGGTAAGATTTATTTAAAGACATAACTATTTGATTGCAAATGTCTCTAAGGCTTTCACAGAAAGGACCATAAAATCTGTCTTCAAGGACAGCAGGCTAGCTCAGTTCAAAGGTATTAGTCTGGGATACAAGAGACGTGACTTAATTTATACCTTCTACTTCCTAAGTGACATGGAGCAAATCTTTCAAAAATACTTACACTGAAATGGTAATTAAAGGCATTCTGTCTTCCAGAGAAACATGATGATGTTTCTCTGGAAAATGAAAGTAAAGGTTGTAATATCTTAGATACCATCATAAACACTTTGCATAAATTTAACGCTACACAACCTGGGCATTTGGAACTGCTCCCTGTTCACTGAGCCAAGCAAGCATTTGACTTCAATTTTGCAACTGAAATGATATGGTGTTGGCAAAGGCAGAGCAGAGCACAGGCCTCTTCAGGCCGTAGTAAACCAGTTCCCCATCCTAATATTTTTGCTTAGAAATTATCCAAAAACTAAGATAAAAGATTGTTTTTCAGACAGCTTATCTATAACTAGTTGAAAAACTAAAGACTATGAAGATGTGTTGGTTAAACTGCCTTGTATAAATTATATAAGATTGAAACTACCTTACATTAATACTGGGAAAGTATTTTTAGGCAGCATGATTCACTACATAACTATGACAACACACTTCAAACAACTCAAAACAAACCAATATTCCTATAAACTATTTTTAAAAAGAGCAGAATTCAGGCTTTCCATAGCAGACACTGCAACTCAGCAGGGCCCAGGCTAGCTCACAGAACTTGGAACAACTCTCCCTGCCTTAAGACACTCCATGGGTATCTGTATTTATTCTCTGTTCCTGCCTGCAGGTCTCAAAACCAATGCCAGACTTCTTTCACCTATTTGTGACCTGTATCTAAAAACCACCCAGCAATAAAATTTACAGTATTCATTGTTCATCTAAAGTATAATTGCTTCTACCCATTAGGAAGGAGCATGCTTTTGTCTATTACTTGCATGAAAACAAAATAAGATAGCATCAGTTAGGGATGCTAACTCAAGCTGACAGTGCAAAGGAATAAACCAAGATCCTTGTCTCCATAAATATGTGAAACCACAGAGGACAAAGATTAAGACAGTCTGATTTTTATCAGTGCAAGAGACCACTTATTCTGCCAGAATTTCACATCTCCCCTCTCTGTCTAAGGAAATGACTCCTTTTGTTTGTTACACTCTATGCCTGGCACAGCAGCAGGTGCTCCCCAGCCTCATGCTCTTGAAAACAGTTTGCACGTTCATCAGAAAAGTGAGAGAAACACGAGAACAGCCACAGGGACAGGAAGTGGCATTTCATCCTGCGAAGCCCCCCTGCACCCCAGCAGAAGTATAAAGCCAAATAAGCAGCTCTGGGCTGGGCTTCCTGACAAAGCCATAACCCTAGGGAGAAGCACAGCCAATTCCATCCCTTTGAAAAGAGGATGCCTTGCTTCTTTCTGTTTCCTTGTGACATTGCTCAAGAAAAAAATCCTTGAGCTCAGGACAATTGCCAGTGTGCTGCCATACTGTAAAACTCCCATATTTTGGATCTGTATTATCACACTTTGTCATTTTTCCTTGGATACATGATAAAAGTTTCATTTCTCTTGTGCTATATAAATTAAAATAGATTATTTGGGGAAAGTTTTATAGAAACAAAGTCATCACTAGTTACAATCAACCAAGAATCCATTTGTCTAAATTTCATATTCTAGTTAACTTAAAATTACATACCTGAACCTAAGCTCGTACTTTTATATTCCTTTTGAAGTAGTGAGGGATAGCTACATTTAAAAAGCAATTCAGCCTACCATAAAATAAGAGTTTAATCTGAATATTCCTCTGTAGGTGTGTATATCTCTCAAAAGGCATTATAGTTTAGGATGACTAACTTGGAATTGTATGTCTAATTTTTAGTCTTACTTTTTGGCAGATGCATCCCACCATGAGTATGCTAATTTAATGTATCTGTGAAAGGCACTATTAAGACAACTTGGACAAAAAAGACTTTAAAGAAGCTAATGATACTGCAGTTCCCATTACAACAATGTTTTTTCTCCTGCAATTATTATACCCATAATAAATTTTTCTTAGTGATATCTCCTGAAATGAAGTGCACATGCACCTGGGACCACCAGCTGAGCTGCACAGCCCATAAGCTTTTATGTGAAATGGCAGAAGCATCAGATACAACATCTTTATGGTACCCTTTTAGCATGCTCTTATGGCCTAAAAAGCCTATGATACAACATGAAAAAGAATGTGTGGCAGCGTGGATGACAATGGCTTTTATCTTCCCTGCACTCAAACATCTTTGTTTTAGACATTCATAAATAAATCTCAAAGAATAAATAGAAATAAAAAGGAAAGCATGTAATATATTAAATTGTCTGTAAAAACATTACAGAACATTATCTCAAAACCTAGAAAAGGGAGTTGTAATCCAAATCCTATAGCTCTTAAATTCTGTGTTTCTACTGCATCTAAATCTGAACCCAAATTTATTTCTAATTCTAATTCTAAATCTAAATACAAATATTTCATAGTCCAAGTAAAAATTAAAAGCTTGTCATATATCCTAGTATTAATCTTAACAATCTCACTGCCGTTATTTTGAAAGGAGCTATGAGAGAGGAGTAGAATGCAATTTTGCACTATTTAAGACCACAAAGACCAAAGATTACGGCAGCATTTGGTAGAGAGACATGGACTTGATTTCTGTTTTATAGACCAACTTTAGTGGCCTCAGATATAAACACAAGGAACCAGCATTGTTCGTTTCAAAAGAAAGATGATCATATTGGTATTCCTGAAGATCAGAGTCATGTACCTGGAATGTTAAAATACCCAAGACACATTATTTATACAGCATGCCATGTGCAAGGGAAGTCCCAGCACCGATCCTGACACCAGACAGTGCTGACACCACTGCCAATGAAGATCTGAAGGCAGCAGCATTCAACAGGTACATGAGGCCCTTGTCTCGGGAGAAAACTGAAAGATGTACTTAAATCTTCCAGTCTTCATGGAATAGCTCCTAGCTCCTCGGCAAGTCTGGAAAATTTAGGATTTGGAACTATTTAAAGCTAACTGTTAAAGCTAAATGTTCTCAAACCGGGAGAACTGCAGGCATCTCGCACCTAAGGGTATCAAAACCATTAGAGTCTCTCTCCCTGCACAGTCTCTCATCATGTGGCCCTAACAGAAATCAGACAAAAAGTAGGGCAAGCTGACCTAAGATTGAAGAATTGGTAAATATCTGTTTTCAGGCAACTAAACTGAGCCTTTGGGCCCAAGTCAATTTCAGACTAGGAAATTCAAAATGTCTCCACGTAGGTGTCTATAGATGTCTAAAATCCTATTACAGGCAGTAGAGCCCAGAAAGCATTTCAGCTCATGGTAAAACAGACATCTAGAGGATGAGTCAGCTGCCTACACGTGGGTTTGCAGTGGCATTTGATATGTCTCTAGGCATGCTCGGTGTCATATGGACCTCTGGGAGACTATTGCCCTTCTAGAGCAGCATCAGATGAGATTGCTGAGGACACGGGAAGTGGCATTAACATCCTGTCTTGTGAATGAATCGTATCCCTCATAATGGTCAGCTGAATTGCCCCTCACATCTCCACCAGTTCAGAATTCTCCTCCACAGACACCATTGGGCACTAAATTTACCAGCCTAGATTGATCTGCCTTAATATCAAAATAATCCCATCTGTCAGAACCATTCAAGGAGAAACCGATGCCACAGTTACGTGATGCCAGTTTTCTTCTTCAATGTAAAGACACAGAAAAAAACATTAGGCATCATGGTAATGAATGAGTGCAGTGTGATAGCTTGTAGGGCAAATGGTATCAAACAGGAGGAGGAAGGTGCTGTTGCCTCCCCACATACCATCTGGGATAGCTTTTGGAGCTCTGTTGTCAACATTTTTAAAGATAGTGACAGGTGGGGAAAGATTTCATAGAGAGCTATAAGTTCTGGTCGCAGTCTAGAAAAAAATAATAAAAGGCATGGGAGGTATTCTCATGCATTGTTGTCAATGTCCACACCTGTTTACATGGGAAGAAATTTCTGCCACCAAAATTCTGTAAACTATCAGGAAAATATTCAGAGAGATGCCACGTTTAAAGGCTGATAATTTCTGTTTTCCCTTTAATAAAGAGAAGCTAGCACACAGAGGCAGGGAATTTCAAGCCTAGGCTTGCCTGGCTCTTTCACAGAGATGCCCTGGGTTGATTCGTTCTGCTGCTGAACAAGCTGTTTTCTGCGGGAGGTCAGAGCAGAAGAGCAAATCACCCCCCTGTAGCTGTGATACTTATGACACTATCCAGTGGTGCTAACACATCAAAGTGTAACCCCCAGAAATGTCCCCAGGCTCTGCATGAAACCTCAGAGACCTTGGAGAATGCACTGAGAGAGGAGAGAAGAGGCAAAGTCTGCCTTTTAGAAGAGAGTACGCTGTGCCAATTAGCACAGAGATTTGCCGAGGTGCATCTTGGTGGCAGGGCTTTCCTTTCATCTTTCACAAAATAGCCAATCTCCCCCGAAGCCATATAAGAACTACAATTAGCAGTACATCCCAGTGGTTATCACCAGAAACTGTTAATAAGACTGAAGGTTTCCTAGAGGGAACCTGAGGAACCATTCCATTACTAAAAAAATTTCCATTCCATTACTAAAAAGTTAAAACAAACCTGTATCATTTAAGTAAGCTCTGTCAGTGTCAAAGCAAGATACTCTAGAATGAAACTCAGCAATAAACTGTCTCTGATTAAACAGTATAATTTAGAGAAGGATGATTTCCTCACAAGCTGAAGAATTATTTCCTTTTTGTGCAGTGAAAGAAAGGTAGCAAGGAGCTTCTGGAATCTCGTCCATTTCCCACAACAGTGATTGCAAATTTGTTGCAAAATTTATGGGCATCTCTGAGGGAGTCAGAGGGGATTTGGGAGGAAAAACATTGTATATATAAAGTAATGTAGTAATTATTACTTTCAACTCAATATAATTACAAATGAGCTTCCACCAGCTACTAATTATCTTCTTGGTTACAGAGGCCATATTTTATTTAAATTAGTGGAATGAAATGTTAGTGAAAGCTGTATGAGTAGTACTAACAAGAGAACACTTTGGAGGAGATGTATTTCCCTTTTAGGCCCTCGGATTAAGGATTTTCAAAGGCACTGAAATAAAAAATACAAAGAAACAGAGCTTCTTCCTGAGCATCTAAGAGACCCAGGTCTAGCTCAAACAGAAATTTACTTTAGAAAACCGTGTAACAAACAGTACATGTGGAGTTCATCTGTGATAGGGCTAATTACTCTTGAATTCTTTCTGAAAAAAAAAAAAAAAGAAAACCATCCCAAATAAACCTTTTGGATGGGGACCTTGCATCATATCCCTCTCACCTGCTTTCAGGCATTCACGGTAACCTTCAGCATTTTTTGCAGTCATGGGGGCAAGCACATCTTTGTTGGGTCTTTAAATGCCTAAGTTACCTGGGAGGAAGAATTCACCCACCTTCACTTCAAGGAACTTACAAAGCATACCATGAACTGAAGGCAGACCTTTCCCCCCCGCAGGAATGTATAAACCCATCTCTGTCAAAACAATGTTATGTTGTGTTTAACTCTGAAAACTAATTAGCGTTCATAATCCTGGTTATTGGAATAAAGTCTAAGGATGAAACAGAGCAAGACAAGGTAAACTGCAGTCCTTGCCGAAAAACTGCACCCTAAATAGACAAGGCAGAAGGGTGTGATGACACCCATCATCTGAGAAGATCCACAACTTTCACTTCTGAGTTGGAAGACAAAGCTCATGGAAATAGAGGAGAAGGTAAGAGATGTGGTGGAAAGGAAGCCAGGGAAGGAAGAAGGAAGTGACTAAATTGTATGCAAGGGAAGAAGTTGCAAGGATCACCATTTTTCCAATACGTTGCAAAGTATGTTGGCTTGATGTTGGACTCAGTGCATCAGACATTAATCCACAGTGAAATTAAAGCATTGAAAGACAAAGGCAGAAATACCAGAATGATCAAAGACAATGAAAGTCTTGTAAGAATGGCATATCTTTTGACATTTAAATGTCAAAATTATTTTATGACAACAACAGTAGCTGTCAAGTGCAAATGCACTGAGATTTCCATTCACCTTTCAAGTAGCAATTTAATCAGTAGTTTTATTATTTTCCCTTCATAGGCAAGAGGCCCATATTTTGTTTATAGCGTTTGTAATTTATATTCAAAGTATCATTCTTACCATGAAACATTAATTTATTAAATTTTGTTAATTATTATCCTAGCAAGATGAATTTTCTTGGGATCAGTGCTACAGTGGCTAAGCAGTCATGGTCTTGCTGTGAGATATTCACTACTCCAAGTAGATTTTCACCTAAAGTGACAAAGCCTTGCCATGAAGTCCACTAGCAGGCTGCAGTCTGGAGTCCAGCGTGGCAATAGCAGGCTGACAGGCATGAAAACCTTGCTGCATGTCTCACAGTGCAGGCACCACAGGTGAAAAATAACCCAGACACAAACACAGTATACAAACCTTTACATACACACAGAGTCTTCTTATTACAGCATAATGAATGTACTTTATCTGTATTTGCAGCTGGTTCAGCTTACTCATAATTATCTGGCTCATTTCTTGTACATCACACTGAATACATAACTGTAATATCCAGAGAAGTAGCAGAGTGATAAAAACACCAACATAATTCCTATGACTACAAAAAAAGTGGAAGGCAATATCACCATGCTGATGAAGATTCCAAGTTGAAGAGCATATATTTTTTGGAAGATTTCTTTCTTTCTTTTTTCTGAAAGAGGAATAGACATTTGGCTTTAACCCTCCACTATCACAGCCTGTTTTATTACACTCATGAAATAATTGTTCAGTATTTATATATCTGAACACAAAGCACCAGATGCCCAGCACTCTATATTTTATATGAAATATGTATTCTTTTAGTATCTCTGATGAAAGTCAGTAAAAGTAAAAGCAGAACTGTTTTTGCAGTTTCTCTGGATAGCAACCTATGCGTCTTTTGTATGGACCACATTTCCATATGTGATTAAAATGATAGGTGTCTTGTGGTTTATAAAATCCAATCCGATTTACTTAGCTGTATTTTAATTAAATGTGCTTTGCAGTCAAATTCTCTGTGGCACTTGTATGGAGAATGCTATAAAACTAAAATGAATGACTGAATGTAATATTGGGTAGGGATTGCAGAAATGCATTTTAATGTTTTTAAAACATGCTCATAAAACTTCTGTTGGACAGGCTAAAATTTCAAATTTCCTGAGGAGAAGAAAGCTTTTTCATTATTTAGCCAGACTGACATACAATTAGTTGTTACAGTCTACCTAGAAAATTAAAAAAACTCTTTTATGCCACTATTTCCTCTCTGAATTTCAGGAATTTCTACCTTACAGCTGTTTTCACCAACCATAGCAGAGCAGGTGATAAATGAGCCTCCTCTCCCTGCTCATAGATTTGCAATTCTGGTGGCCATGTCACAGGAACGAAGGACTTGGAGCACCGGGTGCTTGAATTCTGCCTATTCTCAAACCATATGTACGTCTTACATCTGGAAACACAAACACCCTTAAATTACTAGATGACATCGGATAAGAGATATATAATTATCTGGAAGTATATTCAGTACTTTGTTCTTTTATTGTTCTTATGCCCATGACTGGAACATGCAGAACCTCAATTTCGATCCCATTCAGATAATGCCTCTACCAACACAAAAACAAAAGATGGTCTCTGCCCATAGCAGTATATGATCTCAACAAGAGATTATAGAGAGATGCAGGGTGATGCTAAGGTTAAGCCAGAAGGAACGATGGGCAGTAAAGCAGTCACTCTAAAAATATACATCCACTTTAGAGTGGAGTAGGCAATGCTGTCCAAAATGACCCTTCCTCTCTAGTGACTGTGAAAGGAATCTGGGAATTCGAGAACCAGATATCTGCCTTACAGATGTCTAAAATAAAAGGAGAGGAATCCCAAGGAGTCAGAATAACTATTGTCAATTTTCTCTGAGAATGACAAAGATAAGGGTTAAGGAAGGCTGTTTGCCCGAAAAGAGAGCAAAGGAGTGGTTTTGGGCATATTTAGATGGAGCTGATTCGGTAAGATCGACACCCCATTATGATACCTGGTCAGGCACTTCCCAGTAATGCAATACTGCAATCAATGACTTTGAAATGTATTTTTTTAAATACATAATTCAATTTTGTCATCATCTTCTGCAGAAATAAAACAATGCTTTGTGTATGGCAGAAACTTTGTTGAGTTGCAGGAGCAAAATGTACAGCTACTGCTGCAAGTACTTTACTTCGTGAGTGAACTTCCATGACTCATTGCAAACCCTCTTTGTACTGCAGCTGGGAGCAGTGAACATAAAGCTCATGCTTTTTCTGGTGGCCTCTTTCCTCTCTAAACCACAATTTTCTGTGTTATCCTGCATATGTTTGCAGTATGTCAACTGCACACTAAGCCCACTCTTGACCCAGGTCACTTGTCCCCCTGAATATCTGTTGCAAGTGCAAAGACTTGCATTATGGTCTGATAATAGTTCATGCTCATACAATGTAAAATGATTAGGCATAGGTGGGACTGATCAAGATACAGCAAAATCCACCATCATCTTAAGTTTGCCTCTTTCTAAGATGCTTGGGTGCTTTGAGCCTTAGCTGCAGCTGTGACAGTAGCTAACAGGACAAACAGAAAGTGTGTGGATCAGGCTGCAGCTCGTTTATGCCTATTTTTCACCTCTACAGTACAGTTAAGAACACAGCCTTTTGCTGCTTGTCTGGATATCTGCTTTTATCACAGACCTTCACTTGCAGAATAGGGATCATACCAGCTTCTTTGTCACCTTTCTTGTCTATCCTGGATTACAGAAAGAGAAACAAATTTGTGCACAAATACTTCAGTAATGTTGAGAAACATCTGCAGTGACCTTTTGTGTGTTTTTAGAAGTTTCAGCTTGTCCTGTTAGTTTTAGTATTAAAGCAGCAAAATACTTTAGTTGAAGAAGGAAACTGGGTTCTGTGTTGTGAACCTAAGTGTAAGCTCTTCACTCATATTTGTGATGAGCATAGTGGTTTGATAATTGAAATTACCCATTTACTGCTCTTTAAATTTCTACAATACATCAATTTGGTGCATGTGACAGGCTAAAGTCATGAGGGAAATGGTATAGCTGTTGCAAAACCATACATTTAAAAAAAGCAGACTACATGCTACTAATCACAGTAGAGGTGAATATTTCTTAAAAACACGATTTTAACTTGTTCAGGTCATTGTATAGGCACTGCGTGAGTTGCCTACATTTTCTTTGTATGTGTACAAATCTTCAGAATTTAAAATGGAAAGTATTTTTGCTTGTTGCATCATGCTGTCTTGTAAAGAAAGCAGTGAACTTTGACAATATTAAATTTTGTGGCTTAAGGGCATAAACAGAGGATGAATGTCCAGCCTAAAGGGAGAGACAGGGAGAGCTCTGCCTGTTTCCCATTGATGAACAAGGGGATGCTGGCCAAAAGAAGGCAGCCTTTGAAGGATAAGCTTCTGCTCTACTAACAGCATTCTTCTCTCAATAAATAGGCCAGTATTTAATTTTCAAGGATAGTGAAGAATACAAATTTAATCTTTCATTATCTTGTTCTGCACATCCTAGTTAATTTTGCACTTGGATGGGTTTCAAAGGATTGTGAATGGGTGAATCTTCTGCAGTTGTCTTTTGTAATGTTGCATTACCAGTGTTCTTTCCAGGAAAAACATAGCATCCCACCGAGTCACAAGAAACGCTGAAAGCAAGAATAACAATGTTCTGTTTTAGAAAAGTGCTCTCGTAACAGATTGAAAATGGCACAATATTGATGAGCTATCTGGAGGCCCTTGCTTACACGCTCAGCTGATAAAAACTCTGGCTGTTGTACTGAGTAGAGCTGGACAGAACAAGGTTTACAGGAAATCAGAATCTGTTCTGTGATGACATTTTTTAATTACTGATCATGAATTTCAGTTCATTTTCAGGCATGCAGTGATAAACAGTTAAGCATTCCTGACTCCCAATATTTGCAGATACTACAGCAATAAAATCCTGCAATCTGCTGCAATGTCAACATAACACAATTGTTTCCAACTCCTTGGTTTCTTTTACTGTTGAACTTTGAAGAAGAGCTAGCTACAGCATGTGGCATATAATATCTCTATTGCTTGAGGTTGGTATGTCATTACTAATTATTACATACAAAAAAGCTTGGTGCCAGTCTGTGGCACATATAAAAATGATAGTGGGATATAAAGCTCAATATTATAGTGTGGCTCTTTGCTGGTTTTTTATCAGTTTTCTGTAATTTAATACAATTGTAGGATATTTAATAAATATTGGACATTTGAGGCAAATGGTTTTACCAGTTCAGATCTTTCTGGTGTGTCATTTAGTGACAGGAATCAGAGTTGCTCTGCCGGGTGTCCGGATACTCTTGCTGTGATTTGATGCCTCCACTGTTGAGTTCTCACCAGTGCTGATGGTTGCCACCATTGCTGGAGAGGAGGAGTTCTGCAGCCTCACGGAGAAACAGCTGGACAATGGTGCGGGACACAGTGTCTTTTTAGCCAACCCAGCCATTCCTGGCGGCAGGAGAGGAGCGGGAAGGTGATAGAAAATGCAGTTTGGATGGAATAATGGGAAGGTCAGGAGCAATAGACTCTGTGGGTTTTTAGGCAGGAGATCTTAAACAGAAAAAATACAGACTACTTACCTACTTCCGGCTGCAAGGAGTATGTGCAGAAAGCTTCATCCCTTCCGTTTCCTTCCACTTCAGAAAAAATCTCAGCCACCATTTGCCTCCATTTGTCTGTGCCCAGCTGCCAGGCCAGAGACTCCAGCTGGGCATTGTATATCCTGCAGCATTAGTGAGACTGAGCAACTCCAGGTGTGCTGCCTCCCTCCTCAGTATAGCAAGTGATACTGTCTATCCATCAGCCACACTCCCCAAGTGTGACTTGCTCAGTCTGCCTTCACTGCACACCCACTTACAATCAATCTGTGGGGTATTGTATGCCCTTATTGTAGTTACAGCACTGAGTATGTTTCATATATCCACACAGTTCATTTCATCTTCTGTTCCTATATAAAATATATATATCTCCTTAATTCAATGTAGGCAAAATCACTCAATTTCTCTCAGTTCTTCAGCTTCAATTTTGTTGCTGATATTTATCTTGTCATGTTCCAGTAGCAAAACACATTTACTAGCTGCAGTTGCAAGAATTATAAATGGGTTTCTTGCTTTGCTTAATTTCATCGAATCAGAAGACTTGGTGGTACCCTCATAACAGGAATTTGCAGGTACACAACAGTGAAATAACCCCTGCATCAGTTTGTTCATACCAGGGCAGAAGTTTTTCAGTGTGAGAGAATCTCAGGGGAAATTAGGAGGAATACAGAGCAGATAGACAGTGAAAAAATAGGCATATAACTTACTGATTCCAAAGCACTCTGCTGAAATACTAGCTGCTTCTTTTGCACCAGAGGGAATTGTGCTGAGAAATGCTTTTATAAGTCCATTGCTTCACTCAGTGACTTGACAAAAACAGAACAAAAAATTACATTTGGTACCTGATTCTTTAAACCGTTACGCAGATGCTTAATTACAGGTGTTTGCAAGAGCCCTGGTGACTGTTAAGTCCTTCAGTATTAAGACCACAGATACATAATGGTACATTCTTTAATTATGCCACTAGAAGTGGAGGTCAGTCTATCCATTGAATTATCACAATCAAACTTTTCTAATCAATATCACATTATTTAATCAATAAGAATAAAAACGTTTGGTTTTTTTAAACATGAGAGCCCATATGTTAGGAAAAGCTTGCATGGTTGTTTCTTATAGAGGAAACTTAAGATATCCAAAATCCATACAAGATAGAACAAGGACACAAGAATCAAAGCAGGACACAAGAATCGAAGCAGGACTTTGCTGTTTTCTCGAAGTAAAAATCAATTGTCAGATACAGCTGTGAGGACCACAAGATCACAAAATATATTGGAATTAGATGCCAGACAGCTATAAAAGCTTTTTTGAATTCCTGAACATTCCAGGGCTTCTCACAACAGTATCTTTAGAGTTGTTTTTTTTTCCTTTTCTCAGCACCAAAAAAAGCCTAATAAAACCAAAAGAGCTGTAATGTCGTCCCTGCCAGTACTGCAGCATAATGATCTAAAATTGAATAGATTAACTTAAATTGAAACATTTTTTGGCATCATAACAGAGTCATTATGGGATATTTGGTTACCATAGAAACGCAGGTAATGAAGGAGGCACTGTCACTAAATCATGAAACTTGAAATAGATTAATACAGACATCGTAAACAAAGCCTCATGTATTACATTAAAAGACTGATCTCAGTGACACACCACTGTGTCTGGCATGTAAACTCTCACTTTACTGATTGTACAAAACTAAAAAACGGGCTGTGCCTAGATGTCATTCAAATGAAAAAAATAATCCTTGTTCAATGCTTGGAAACAAAAACAAGTTTTAAGAAACTGCTGCTGTATGTTTGTTGCTCACCCGTGTTAAACAAATATTCTTAAACAAGAAAATAGTACTTCCTAAAAGGTAACATTTAACAAAGAGGGCAGCAGCAAAGCAACACTTAGGAGAATCTGTAATTGTTAGAAATAGCTGTTTTTCTAGCACATCTATTTTCTGAGTTTTAAGGTTAAATACCATTGTGTTGTTACTGGTTTTTTCCCCAAGGTAAATAAGAAGTTCTTTGCCTTTATCAAACAGCTTTGTCAACAACTATAAAAACAAGTTTCAATTCTGCTTGACCACACTGAAAAAGCTCAGCCTCTACAGCCACTATGCAAAACGTGAAACCCTATATGAAGGTCTGTGCAGTGGGGCAGGGGTGTGTGTACTTGTGTTTTCTTTTTCCCCTACACAAAATTTAGCATCAGCACTCAAATGAGAAAATTTAAAACTCTGAATTTTCAACAAAATTGCAAATGCACAGAACTGTCCCTTTCAACTTTAATAATGTCTGCCATTCTCAGCCTACCCTTCTTTTTCCTCGTTGTTCCTTCTCTTCCCTGTTTTTCCTCCTGGTATCCCTTGCACACTGACTTGTCTGGTTTGACAGAGAGGTGAGCCAGTGCAAACAAAAACCTTCTTGTAAATATCTCTGCTCTAATAATTTCAACCATATTGCTTGGAATTGAGTTCTTCATTACTGCATATGTTGCCAGTTAGGGAACACAGTGTCCTAACAGCTAAAGTTTATTAGAGCAACATGAAATACAACTACCATAAATTGAGAAAGAGAATGAAGAATAAGGAAGCATGCAATCTAATAACTTTGGTATTTACCTAAGCCTTAGCAATTTGACATGTAACACACAACACTTATAGGAAGATCAGGGTTATACACATTGGAGGACAGGTGAGATCCAAAGGTAGGATTGTGAGACACAGAGCATTTATTGCATAGATGACTGGTCTCTGAAGGGGATTGACAGCTTTACCATGCCGCTGGAGAAGAAGGTCTGGATTTGAGCTGCTGCATTTGTGGGACTAGAGAATTTAGAAAATATTTGTTCCTGTGTTGTAGTCACACTTCAGCCACCTTCCACTAATAGAAGTTAACAGCAATATGTTAATATCCCTTGTTTATGATTCTATTATTTCATAGTTATAAGAACAATTAAGGGAAAATTAGTCTTCAGTAAAGCTGTTAGTTATACTCTCAACTTCCACCCTACTCCTGAAACATGACAACGGGTGTCATGTCTCCACCTTGCAGACAAAAAGGAACCAAAAAAACTCCAAGCCACCACCACCCAAAAAAAACCCCAGAAACCCCCACCCCCAGCCCCAAACCCTGAAAGCCCTCTCAAATGCGGACTAATTCCTTTTTTCCCAATAAGAATCTTACAGAACAGGAGATATCATCAAGAAGTTGAATAAGAAAGTTTATACCATGTGAGTCTGAATAATCTACATGTTTAGAGAGACCAGAAAGGTTGAATCTATTGATCTTCTCTTGTCTATCTAATACTGATCCACTGAAGAAACAAGGGCAGAAGACAAGACGTATTGAGTCTAGCTGGATTGGTGTTAATTTTCTTTATAGCAACCCGTTTGGGCTTTGTGACTAAAACAGAGTCAATGAGATACCAGTGTTTGGCTATTGCTGGGCAGTGCTTGTACAGCATCAGGGTTTTATTTTTCCCGCTCTGCCCCAGCAAGGAGACTGGGGGGAGCACGAGAAAATGGGAGTCGACACAGCTGGGACAGCTGACCACTGAGCAAAGGGATATTTCATGCTTTTTAATGCTATGCTCAGACATTAAAACTCAGGAGAAGGAGGAGGATGCAGGGACGATTGTGGTTGTGGTAGTTGTCTTTCCAAGCAGGCATTACGTGTGCTGGGGCAGGACTTCCAGGGAAGTGGCTCAACATCTCCTGGACAATGGGAAGCAGTAAATGAATGCCCTATTTTGCTGGGCTTGCACAGCTTTGCTTCACCTAATAAATGCCTTTATCTTGGGCAGAGAGTCTTCTTGATTTTGCCCATGTGATTCTCTCTCCCATCCTGCTGGGGCATGACTGAGTGGCTGGGTGGGGGCCAGGACTAACCCACCACAAGAATACAGAAGAGGGAGCCAAAACTGAGGCTCCAAGATGAGATTTTTTTGTATTTCCTGATAAAAGGCAGCAAATCCAAAGGCTGAAAAGGGCACATTAAAAACAGATTCTGTTCCGTGAGTAGTATCAAAGGTGACTTCCACCACATTTTTCTGTCTGGATAGCAACTGAGATAAAACTAAACTTCTCCTGTGAAACAGGATTTAAAAACTTTGTGATTTTCCATTTTAGAAATCCTAGAAATATTTCTGTATTTCATAAAGTATATCCTGAATTATTGATGAAATATCCTTTTGGCAATGTTCTTGATGACTTTTTAAATACAGTTAAAAACCTCTCTGTGGTCAGATTTTTCTTCAGCAAATTAAAGAAAGAAGTAGGCTCATAGTTCACATAATAAATATACATAAAACTTCTCTTCCCGTCTATAAAATCGAATTGTGGTGAAAGATCATATTTTAAAACATTCAGTTTTTCTCTCCATTGATCCAAAGAAAATCCTTTACAAATTGACTGTCATTCTACTGTGATATCCTTAGGTGATGACTTATAAGTAATTCTGGTCAGTTGAGTATTAGAAGAACAACTACTGTATCAGCTGCTTGTGTAAATATTTTTGCACAAAAGACATTTGTAATATGCAGAACCCAATTTCTACACCAAAGCAAGGATTGCAAGGCAAGGAGTCACTGCAAAGTCCTATAGGGCAGAGAGTGGTGTGTGTAGCTGTGGGCAGAGGCAGCCCCACACAGGCATTTCATAGAAGCACAGAAACAAAGAATGATTTGAGTCTGAAGGGACCTTAAAGATCATCTAGTTCCAAATTCCCCACCATGGGCAGGTATGCCACCCACCAGATCGTATTACTCAGGGCCCCATCCAACCAGGCTTTGAACAGCTTCAGGTGTATGGAATCCACAACTTCTTTGGACAACCTGTTCCAGTGGCTCACCACCCTCACAGTAAAGAACTTCTTTCTGACATCTGATCTAAACCTGGCATCTAATTTCTCTGAGGCCTCATGCTCCCTTGCCGGTCCTTGGGTCCTGGTGAAGGCAAAGGAGGTCAGAACGGGGGAGAAGAAAAGACCAGACTCTTGAAACAGAAGCAATTTGAAACCTTAAAAAAACAAATCCAAGATCCGGGATCATATTTTCCAAATTGAGCAACTTTGTTCACATTGCAGGCCACTACTTCATGTGTATGGATAAATATGAGCCATGGATACACATGCAGCTTTCTGCTCTCCCTGTACATAGTTCAAAATGCTTTCAAAGCAGCTTTCAAAGTGCCCTGTAACCAGTAAATAAATTTGTGAGACCCTCTGCCATTTGGAATGTAAGTATAGCTTACCCTGATGTAGGGTACCCTAATGTACCTACCTAATATACTGTTAGCTAGCCTAGTGTAGCTGCATTTAGGCTAAAAGGGCAGGATGGAGATCCTGAAATCATAGGAGTACACACCCATTTTTAGCCTTTCAGAGCACAGTGTTCTAACACAGCAGCAGGGAAGCGGAGATGCTACTTCTGTAATTTCACATTTATTTATTTTAAAGCAGACTGATAATAGCTCAATGGAAAGTAAAAAATGTCGTAAGGACCTTCTTGACTTCACCAAAAATTGTAATCAGCAACATCCAATTAGCTTAAAACTTCCATTCCTGCTGTCCCCAGATCAGCTGCTTCTGATCAGTTTCTCTGAGGAGCTGACTACATTGCAGCAGTAAATTCC
Source organism: Melanocharis versteri (assembly GCA_013397845.1). Classification (NCBI taxonomy): domain Eukaryota; kingdom Metazoa; phylum Chordata; class Aves; order Passeriformes; family Melanocharitidae; genus Melanocharis; species Melanocharis versteri. The sequence continues at coordinate 483,588 of VZTG01001080.1, forward strand.
ACCAGCTGGATGGGGAAAAATGTGGAGAATTCCTTCCACATAAAAATTACAATTGAGCACAATTGTGCCACAGAGGCAAGGCAAGAGGGAACAGTACAAACACCCATTTTCATATTTCCATGCACCTAAATATATCATAGCTTTCCTACAAAAACCTCTCATGAGGAGTTTCTGTTTATTACAGCAGCAAACGGCACAATAAAAAATACTGGCTGTAGGCTGCCATCTGCCGGGTTCTGTGATGAAAGGCCACTTGCCAGCAGATTTTGGCAGATTTTGCCTTACCACTGTAAACAGCGTGACAAATGCTCACCTACAGAAAGCTGGAGGCATCCCATTCCCACCAGTGGCAGCTCATGAAGTTTCTGGAAGCCAGTGGGTTTTCTGAACCTGACTTATTCCTCCCCAGAACACCTTGAAAGGACACTGCTTTGCACAGATACTGTTTCAGTATTGATGCTAAATTAAAATTAATATACTCTCTGTCAGGTTTTGAATCTTTTAGCCACACAAATACACAAACACACACACACACACACACACACGTGAGATCCCTTTTAAAGCCATACTAATACGCAAATTCTAGTTTTTGTGTAACTTCATGTCATGTGTACAACCTGCACACTGCTTTCCTGCAGCAGGATTATAGTTTTATTTTCACCAGTTGACATGCCCTAAAGGTTCTACATCTGTTTTCCTGGGCTCTTACCATCATTTATTGACTTATTACAGCTCAGAACACAAACATTTTATTGGGTTCAATGGCAGCATGTATGTTAAATGAACCTGTGCTGATGAGGAGATATTGGTTCTTTTATTTAGATGACATTTATGCAAACACGTGCAAGACAAGTACTCATAAAATGTTCTAGAAATAAAAGCCAAGCTTGTGTGAATCAGTAGTATTTTTGCCTGACTTCAATGAGTTCAAGATTTCAAGCAATGTATCTTGGTGTTGGTGCACAAATTCCTCAGCCTGCAATGAGCTCCACAGGTTCTCCACAGTGAGTTCAGATTAAAGATAGTGCCATTAGCTTTGCAATGGAAAGTAAGGGACATGGAACTCTCTCCATATTGATCACATTCTCAGAAAAATTCTCTAGTATCATTCCCGTTGTAGTGTGTACCTCCATCTTGTGGCTGTTACTTTTCAGAAACTGTCCTATTAATACTTCAAGTTTTCATCTGAATTGTTCACCAGCTTTTTTAAAAGTCTCATGAGTCCCTGTTGCAAGTTAAGTTAAACTTTCTTTGTTCCAAAAGATACACAGCAGAGTAACTGACTATCAAATGAGCACAAAACACAGTTGAATTTTGCAATAATTGAGCCTCACAATCATGATGTTGTAATCAAGAGGACATTGTCAAGATTAACAGACCTTATACTAACTTTTGTGTTCTCTACAGCCCTTTACAGAATGGATATATTTCTTTATAATGTGAAAGGGTCTTTTCTTGTGTGCTGGCTTGAGTGTTCTAATGGATCTCAGTGGAAAGTAGAGAAATTGGTGGTATTATTATGTATCTGCATTTGTAAGTATGTGTTTGCATTTGCATGCAAGTATTTTGAAATTTCTCAGAAAAAGAGAATAGGGTTCCAAGTGAAGCTTTTGGAAACTAAGAACATTGTGAAATTTCCTGTGGCTTTCAGTGTACACCAAATAAGAGTCTTCAAAGACTTATGCAATCTCTGTTGGAGCCGACTTCACAATTCTAGTGTCTCTTCTTAAATACACCAAATCGATTAAAATTTAATGCAATGCTTCTCAATTGCTTGAGTTGACAGGAGCCTCCTGAAGTTCAGCCAAAAGGTAAATGCGGAGTCCAGCATGTGGGATGGGATGACCTCATGTGGCAGGGCAGACTAGAGAGTAGCTTTGAAGGAAAGGACCCTGTGATCCAGCTGGAAGGTTTGAACATGACCCACCAATGCACCTCTGCACCATGCCAGGGTGTCCTGACTATATCAGAAGCTAATCCAGCAGGTTAAGGGAAGAGATTATGTTCAGCACTTGTGAGACCACATCTGAAATACTGTGTCCAGTTTTGGTGCCCACAGTAGAAGACGCTGACATAAAGGTATAAGTGCAACAGAGGCCACCAGGCAGCTTTGTGGCTGGATAACATGATGTAGAAGGAGATCACATCAGCTCTGAGCCTGTTCAGCCTGCAGAAAGGAAGGCTATTGGTGGGGGTATCTTGCTGCTGTGAACAATGCCAGATAAGGTGTAGATAAAGTGGAGTCAGATTTTTCTAGTAGGTGCATGGTTATCTATGAAGAGACAACAAGCAGAAATTGGAAAACAGAAAAAGGTGAATAGCTACAAGAAAAAGATTTTCACTACGAGAGTGCTCAAACACTAGAAGAGGTTGTCTCAGGAGGCTGTGGGATCTCCATCCATAGAAATACTTAAAAGATAGCTGGATGTGGCTCTGAGCAAATCCTGACGCTGGCTTTGAGCAGGGGAGTTGGATGAAACACATCCAGAAGGTGCCTTCTGGCCTGTCAGATTCTCTTCCTTATCTTCTGAAGACTTTTCTTGTTCACACGGCAGTAACAACATGATACAGGAATTCTCTACTGGCTCTCAGGCACTTCAGCAGCTGAGGAAGAAACAGCCCATGACACTTTAAGAGAATATTCGCTCGAAGCTGTCCAAGGCATCAGCTCTATGTGCACGCAATGAGACAATTCCTACCAAAACTCCATTATAAAAGGTTTGTTTCTCCTATGTGTGTTGAGGAAACAGCTCTCTTTCTGTTATTTAAATGCTGGGTTTTGACATCATCTGTAAATGGGTTTGCCAGCCTAACAGCACAACAACAATGAGCTGTCACATTAGCAAATAGAATGAACAGCTAGTTATTTTCCAGGTAGTGGAAAGCACTACCTGTCTCTCCAGTTGGTACGGTTTGTTGCTAACCAGATGCAAATCTCACCTTAAATAAATAAGCAGACAGGTTATTTCTAAGTAGAGCATCCCCATTAACAACCCTAGAGGAGTGTTTTATAAAAATCCATAGCTTTCATTAAGTCTGGTCTGCACTACAATTAGGCTGGCCTAAAGTGCCATCTCCTTTTCCTGGCCCATAAACATGTCGGGAAGGGAATTTTTGGCAGCCTACTGAGTTATTTGCTTCCAGTCTGAAGGACAGGAGAATTTGAGGAGGATCATGAGGACTTTTATCCCTAACGAACAAGGTTGCAGATTAGTTTCCAGTATTGCTGTGAGGTTAAACAAAAAGCCATCCTCAGACACACAGCAGTATTGCAAGCAAAAAATGTACTAATGTAAGACTAATTGTTATTATAAAATAATTCCTACATTCAAATATCTAGGTTGTTTTGTTTTTCTTTTTCTTTTTACTACAGCTAATGGAAATACTAAGTAAAATACCTCACATCTCTCATCACGATAAATCAAATCCTACTGCTATTTTTAACATCCTAGGCATCTTCAGACTGTTAAACTGAGCATGTCACCTGACAGTCAATGGATTTATCTATAAAGTCCTGGGGTATTCAACATCATTTGTATTTGCTGTTCAAACTCCACTGGTGTCATTCTCCATTGGATAAAATAATAGATTTTATGATGCCATCCACAGAGATACAATCATAGATTATGGATATTGGATGAGATTTTTTAATTTCATTTCACATCTTAGAATGTAAAATTAAGGGTTATAATTTAAAATTGGTTGCCAATAGAGAAGAACATATGAAATTGTGTATCAGTGCCTGAAATTGTCACAAGTAATGACCGATCTCTCAGCTTTTTAAGTCATCAATTCTTTGTCCTAGAAGAAAACAAGAAATAAAAAAGATAAATCATCTAGGCAAGACATAAGAAAACTAGTGATTTTTACAAGTTCTCCCATTGCCTCCTATGTCGGCAAGGTATCTGGTTGCAAACACTGCTCTGATCTCCTGAAGGAGAGGGTCTTTTCCGTGAATCATGAACAGCAGGAGCAAAAGAAAAGCAGTGCATTCCTTTGATGCTTGCCATGCACAGCTGCTGGTCTGGGTGTCTATAAAAGTAACCCTCTCTGAACATGTTGGGTTGCAGGTCCCCAGGTTTTGGATTTGGGGCCCTGTTGAGCATTGCTGTGCTCAGGTGCTGCTCTCATATCCACGCCATGTGGTGACTTGCCCACTCTAAAGGATGGGATGATGTTTGTTTGGAATGTTTTGAATGGCTGCCTGCTTATCCACTGTCTTATTTCTCTGATGTCCTTTGTCACAGGTGTAGGTCTTTTATTTCATCCCAAGTTTATTTCTCTAGCGCTGTACTGCTCCTCCATACCCTGCAGTTCCCTTAGCTGGGAGAAAACCAGCCGTCAGCACCGTCACAGGAAGCCTGTTGCCAGGGCATGGGCATGTCTGATTCTTTTCATCATAAGGAGCCAAAACATTTTTTGTATGTTCACTGTGTTAAGAGTAAGGTGACACAGTCACTTCAAACAGCAAAAGGCAAAAGAACAGTTCAGGAGATGCATGACAGGACACGGTGCATAAATGTCACAGATGTTGGATTCAGCTGGTAAAAAAGAGGAGTGACCTGATTCTAGAACACAAACAAAGACCTTGCTATTTAGCTGGGGAAAAAAAAAAGAACTGGAGTTCAGCATTACTACCACGATATTTTGTCATAAACAAAGTGGCAAATAAGGGAATTGACAGTTTCTCAAGGGTATCTACTACCAAGATTTCTCAGTGCTAAGTCTTTCTACAAGAAGCACAAACGCTTAGGCACTTCAAAGGTAACGTAACACAGAGGAACAAGACATGAATATTAATGTAAGGCAAACAGAAACATGATTTCAAAAAGGAAAGTCAGACAGATCATTTAAAGGCAGTCAGATGAAGAAAGAAAAAAAAAACAACCCACCAAGCAGTGCTTTTAGATAAATTGGCTTGCATATCTGACTTTCTCCCTCTGTCCCTCTAGTAAATACTTGGTCAAGTAAATTCTGCCACTTAGCTGACAGCTCCTTACTGTTCCTTGGCCTCTTTCAACATTCACAGTTCTCACAGATCATGTAAAACATATCAACTGTCCAACAATATCCATCCACAGAGATACAGAGTCAACATCCTTGCCCTTTATTCCGATCTTTTTCTTACTCACCTCTGAACTCTTGCTCTGATCTGACGCAGTTCAAGTCACTTACCTTTCTTTTCACTCTCATGCATGATGCTAACTTCCTTCTCCTGTTCCTCTACACCTTCTCCACCAGGGAGGACCAATCACCATTGATCTCTCATCTGGGTCAATATCTCTGCAACCAGGATACCCTACATACTGATCTATGCTCTTGAGAGCAACACCAAGTAAACATAGTATGGAAGACACTGGATATTTTGGGTTGATTTTTTTAATTGTAATTTTTTTTTCCCCAAGATAGAAAGTGTTTTTGCCAGAGGGGCAGCAAACATCCTTGTTCACATGGCAATATGAACAATCATATCACTTTGATACTAGCATTGCAAGCAGATTGCAATGCATGGTTTGCCCCAGAAAGCTGACGGAGTGAATGAAGGAAATTGAAGATGTGGATTTCCCCACAGCATTTAAAGTGATAAAAGTGATGGACTTAATTCTCACTGAGAGAGAAGAAGGTCAGACTGCTCTACAGAAACCTATTAAGGCCATCAGGAGAGGCTCTGAGATCAACAGATATCTAGAGGGTAGCCACAGTATGAGATAAATGTTTTTTGGAAGAGGAAAAATGTTTTAAGAAAGAATTTAGGTGCTAGTGGAAAGCCATCAATTGCTTAAATGAGAACAACAGGAAAAAAACCCAACCCAAAAAAAACCAAAAGAACAAAAAATGTGCTTGTGGCCCTTTGAAAATATTTGCCCAAAACCATGGGAGTTTTGGCTGTGTGCACATTTTTTCTGTTTTTCTATTAAGCATACAGCTGAAAACCATTTCTTTGACCTATTTACAGAACTCCAATTGGAAAAATAGGATTTTCTTTTCTAATATACTATGTAACACTATCATTAGTCAATCAGATAATGACATAAAGATCTTACAAAAATGCCAGTTAGACTATTTAACCTCTTTATTGCCTACAAAATACGCTTACTTTGTCTCCATATGTACTAGTTCATTAAAAATGGCTCTTTTTTTGTAAGAAATATAATTGTACCAGTATGGAAACACCAGGTTGACCTTTCAGCCCTGGTGTAATCCTCACCCTACTTGCTCCATTAAGGTAGGAAAAACTCTCTCAGGGACAGTGTCTGAAAATGTATCAGTGGGAGATTTTCATCTTTTGTAGCTGTCAGGAAACATACTGGGATACTCTGTTTGCTGGATGAAAAAGATGATGCTTCCATGAGAAAAAAAACCTATGAAAGCTATCCCAGTAAAACAAGAAAGTGAGGCAGCATCTGGAATGGGCACAAAGCAAGAGCACCAGCTTGAGCATGAACTGCAACCTACATAAAACTGATGAAGAAAAGAAATTCTAAACCTTTGAAACAGCTCCAATCAACTTGAAATAAACTGGACTGCTATTCTAGTAATAATACTCCTAAATAAATTGTTATGGTTCAAACAAGCAAAGCCATCAGACTTTCTTTTCTCTGCTGAAACCATATATGCCGATTCCCTTTCATCTGCCTATCACAATGCTCTCCTCTGAGCAACAACAATTCATCCTTCAGGACAGAATTCTCCCAATAAAATTTCAATTCATAAACAGATCCTTTGGTGGCACAACACATTGCCTGAGAGTTTTTCATTCAAGATGAATATGAAAGGCAGTTATATAGAGAGGCCATACCAAGAGTTGACCAAGGTCCGGAAGACCTTTTCTCCTCAGTAACAAAAGTCTTAAAAATAACATTTTATCTTGTTCATCTGTTCTTCCCTATAGGGAAAACTTTATAGTTAAATATAGAAAAGTAGTTTGGCTTACAACTCTGTTACAATAATAAGCACTGTTTTTACAAATAAACTGCAAAGATCAATGAAAGATGCATGCTGTCTCGTGATGTGCTGCCAATACTTCAACAAAGAGCTCTAACAATAAGAAAGGTCCTTCCTTTGCTCATGCTAATCCTGACACAGAAAGAAAGTTGTAAAACTTCTTCATTTTGGCCCTAAAAATTCTCTATTAGACTTAGAGAAAATATGGAAAGACAAAAAGGAGAACAGTCATTTAAAATTAACTTTTGCTGGGGATTTTTATTTTATGGTCTGAAAAATGGATTGGTAAAAAGACAAAGAAATACACCTGTGGACAAGGATAGGAATGATAATCCAAGGCACAGACAGGATAAACTAGGGGTAGGTACTTGTCTCAAACTTCTGATGCCAGCTATCCAGAGAATGCAGGTTTAGCTGAAATTAGGACCAGGAAGTTTTAAGCAGTCATTCTTCACATCTCAAAGATTTTTGGTTCACCAATACTGTCCAGGAGAGTGGACTCTCACAGTAGGGACTTCCTGAGAGCGTGAATAGCTATCACTTGATATGAACTTAATTAGAAAATAAAAGAAGCCAGAATCTAGGCAGAATTTAGGCTCCCGAAGCTCAAAATTGCAGTTTTCAAGTCTCTGTTTATCCACCGCCTAGTCTTGGAAACATCACTGTTTTCAAAGTGAGAGTTTCTCAGCAATTGGCTAATGTCCAGCATCACTCAGGGTCTTGAAATCAGTTGTTCCCCTACCAGTATCTAGTAATTATTTCCAGTCAGTAAGTGTACACTGACAACTGTCATAAATCCACAGGTATGTTACACAGGGGTAATAATTTTCTTCTAAAATACTGTGCTGTTACATTCTCTCCTCAGACTCTACTCCAGATTTCTACAGAGAACTCACTAGTTAAGTCACATATCAAAGGAGAGGGAGATTGAGGTTTATTTCCTATGTATTCTTGAGATTGCCTTAATTGGAATCAGAGGCTCTCTGAGCTGACAGGGAGTACGCAGAGGGAAAGACCTTGCAAGAGCATGCAGTATTTGTTCCTACTCTTTAATGTTACTATTTGCTCTCATTCTTTGATCAGCCTGATTAAAACTAATACTTTGAGCTTTGTGCACAAGTTATTTCAAGATTCATTGCTTCGGAGACAGAGCACAAAGACCATGAGAACTATACTGTAATTCTTGCCCATGGGTTGTTTAATGAGTGACTTTAATGTTGCTTAAAAACAACAAGGTTTGTATGTTTGAAGACACCTCAGGTGTAAATGCATTGGCTCCAGACTTATCTATTGCTTTGTTTTTACTCCTTCCTTGCTTCCAGAGACACCTAAAGGATGGTCTCCACTTTGATACCCTGTGATCTGAGAGCACTCCTAGTTGTTCCTGTTGAGAATTTGTCTGAAAACTCAGGCTTACTACAGCTCAGTCTGATTTATTTCATAAGGAAAACATTCACTCCTCAGGAATATTGTCATTGTGTCTTGATAACATGATTAAGTAGTAGCCTAGAGATGAGCTACAGGACTCTTCCAGATCAGAAACAAGGCCATTACTCTTTCATCTTGGAATTGGTAGAAGAATTCAGCAGATCGCTAACATTGCACATCACTAAATTGCAGTCATATGAAGGATTATAACCACCAAAACCAAAATCAAAATGCTTCAAGACTACAAAACATGTAATTTCTCTGTACTTGCAAAACATTTCAAAACTCATCAAGTATAAGCCTTTTGGACTCCTTTGCCACCACTGATAAGCAATTCTGAATCTTTTGCTCCCAGATGAGATACTGTTTGGTATATCATGAGACTCCTGAGGAGTTTTGTTTAAATAATTGAAGAAAAACACATATTTGAGAAATGTTGAGTTGGAACTGTGAACAGCACAATTCAGACTTAGCTACTGTTTCAAGATTCATGCAGGGATCCATCTTTCTAAAGAAATTCTGTAAGATTTAAGGTTTGATTTCACAATGATACTTTTTGCCAATCTTCTTCCAAGCTTGATACTCGTTGGCAGTCAGCACCTCCACTATTGCAAACACCTGGTGAGTCACACACAGCTTTGGACAGGAATTTTCAGCACAGGAGAAAAAACAATGAAACATGGGGAAAATTTCATAATTATTAAAAAAGGAAAAAAGAAAAAGAAACAGAAAAGACAGCAATATTTATGGCATGTTGGATGCTGTCTTAGAACAAAAGAACCTGAGGCACATTAGGAGTAATGGTCAGTGTGGCCTTCAAACAGCTCAGTGGGATCACATAAGGAGTTCAGGATATAGAAAATACCTAAAGTATTGGAGTGTTATTTCAGTATATATTCAGCTGGAAGACCTGCATACAGTACCTCCTACTACTCTTTTGTTCAAAGCAAAACTTTTCTCGGGCTCTTGTCCCTAAAATTTTTAACGTCCTATTGACTCAGCTCTATTTACCCTTTTAGACACAAGCTCAGCGAGCTGGCAGACCTTGTTAGCCAGGAAGATCCATTAGCTCAAAGAAATTCTAACAATTAGTTACTATTTACTTTGTGAGTTTGGAGAAGATTTCTTTGTGTGGTTTCCCAAGGATGGAGTGAAAAAAAATCCACGGAATTTGTAATGGGTTAGCTGTGGAAACTAAGGGCACTCTTTAAATTGCTTTGCAGTGGCAGTCCCCATTTCATTTCAGCCTTTGCTGATTTTTTTTTTACAGCACAGCAAGAGGTTTTTAGCTTACTGACAAAGATGGAAAGAGAAAGAAAGAAAAACAGAAAGGTGTCAGTTGTATCCTTGGGGCTCTGATAATCATAAAAGGACTTCCCATTTAAAAGGTTCTGCTTTGGATTATTGGATCAAATCCACCTTTTATATGTTGAATTATTACAGTAGAGTTCTGAGCTTTCATGTGAGAGACTTGTTACTGCTCCGCTTGCGTGATTTCAGTTTCAGGGGAATAAAATGGGTTAAAGCTCAGCAGGCCCTGGGCATGGCTCACTTTCATGGGAGCGAGATGCTGGCATTGCGATAGGCAGAGACACCCAACTCCATGAAACTCAAGCAATTACCCAGGACCCACAAGAGGCTCACCACAGCAGGGTACTGCTGATCCAGCTGACACGGGGTACTGGGAGCTGTAGGCATTGAGACCAGTGGAGCTCTGTGACCTCCTTTCACTGCCCAGGGATTCTAGATGCACAGCTCAGGGGACATACGGCCTTCCTGAGGCAGCAGGTCACAGCATCTCACAGCTCCAGCTGATCTCACAGCTCCCACGTATTGCAGGAGCAGCATTTTCCACATATCTTCTGCATGGACTTTAAATAAAATCCTCTTTCCCTAGAAGCAGTGAGAACATCTGGGGAAAACAGGGCAACACCTGAGGACACAGCACACCTCTGTTCTCTCATTTCGAGGATTATTCTTACATCTATCTACAAGCAGGCAAACTGTAAGTGCAGGTAAGAGAGTAATTTGACTGCCTTAGCTCAGTGATTAGATTGCAAACAGAAGCCAGCTGTCCTGACCTCCTGACTCTGCTTTAAAGATACCACCACAGTTATAAACTGCTCAGACAGATTTGAAAATACAAGTCATGTGTGTGACATCTCACTGTGGAAACAGAAAGTATCAAATAAGAGCAAAGACAAATTACTCCACTGGAATACTAAAAAGGGTTGGAATAGGTAATCAATCATAAATGGGATTTCCGGTCTGCAAAATAAAGGACCTGATTCAAGAAAAGCCAATTTGCAGCAGTCTGGACAGGCACTGTAAAATTCTTAAGGATGGCGAGATGCACAGGTATCTGTGCAATGATCACCTGATGCACAAGTGCAAACGGCTGCATTCCCAGGCAAGAAGTTTTACAGGTCTACTACTCATGGCACAAAGAACCGGCTCCTTACAGTTGCTTTAAGTCTGGCTGGCACTGGCTGCATTTCATGGTGCTTTGGTCTCACAATAGAAGAGGCAGCAGTCTTCTACTTTCTGCGCCACTCATGGATTGCAGATCTCTGCCAAGCTGCACTGGCACTTGCCATCCTTTAATTATTCTCACTTCTCACACCCTTTTCCAGCTGCAACATCTCCCTCAGAAGATGTGGTGATCAGAACTCCGCTTAGAGTACCAGCTGTGAAAAAACCACAGGTTTGTATGGCAGCAAGATGATGGGGTTTTTGAAATTGATTTATTTTTCCTTCTTAATGATTCCTAGTGTTTGATCTTTGATTTTTGACTGCTATTAAGATTATGTTTTCATTTATCTATCATAACTCCAGAGGTTTTCTCTGCAGCACTAATGACCACCTCAGAGCCTACAATTTTACACAATTATAAGATCAGGTTTTCCTCATGTACATTTCTTTACATTTGTCTATGCAGAATTTAATTTACCATTTTTTGTCCAGTCATCCAGACACATCCAACTTTTTGCTGTCAAAAATAGAATTGCCGCACTCCATCTAACTACTTGGTTTGCTTTTCATTCTCTATCAATTACTTTCTCATGTAAACTCTTGTAGAATTCATACATCTCCAGCAACTCTTTCTTTTTTGCTGAAGCAACAGCTTTTCATCAAAAATATTGCATCCAGCTTTCCTTGGCAATATATTAGAGTCTTCATTTGCTTTGTAGTTCAGTGACTTTACGCCTTTTCAATGTTTTCCATATAAATTAAACTGCAAAGGACATAGACACAGCTGGTTTAACTCAATGTGGTTTCAAGTAGAGTTTCTAACTTTCTTCTCTTTTTTTCAGTTATTTTGAATAATTATTTGTGCAGTTGAGTGGATTGTGTATAGAACTACTGGTGGGATGTGTGTAATAGCAATGCTAGAGATTATCAAAGTCTTAACATTTTTAATTATCTTAGCTTTCCCTTCATCATCTCCGCTTTCATTTTAACCACAACATCTTTGGCCCGCCTGTGTTGACATGACAAGATCTATAATTCACAGACCATTTTCTGGAATACGTGACTAAATCCATGAATCCAGAGCAGGATTCTTTTTGAAATATTAAATTGGAACTTTCTTGAAGAACTGGAATTGCAAATATAAACCCTGAACACTGCACAAGGAATGGGGCATTTTTTACCTTATGGTCCATATTGGAGTAGCTACTGGATAAGACATAGGATGATCACACCACGTGGTGGTAGAATTCTGTTCAACGAAACAAGCTGTTCTTGTTCCTGTCTAATGATCCAGAACAAGAGAGCCTCAGTAAGCAATATTACATGAGCACTGAATCAACAGCTCATTTTGAACACACAAGAACATCCGCCAAACAGTGATATGGGGGGAAAATGTTGTTTTACTAAACATTTTAAGAGAAATTTAAATAAGTAATGATCCAGTTGTTAATATATCCTATTTGTCAATGGTTTTGTTAACTTGCAGAAAATATAATTACTTTGGAAGCCCTTGCTGCCAATTTATTATACACCTCACATTTTATTATACACGTATAAAAAACAAGATGATAAATGCTTTGAAATGCTGACTTCCATGCTAATTCATCTTTTTGCAGTTTACCCAGGTGAAAATTTCCATCACACCAGGAGAGCCTGTTAGATGGAAGTGGGGAAAATTATCAATTACTGGAGCTGCCTGGAACCATGTATTTAGGTGAGCTCTTCTAAAGACTACGTATTTAGTGAGGGTCAAGAAGTTTCAGAGAAAATGGAAACAGGGAAAGTGGATACTGCAAAAAAGACAGTGAAGATCAAAACTAGAGAGAATGATCCAAATCATTCACTCACAGACATTTTAAGAGAAATATTGATTGGTCTGAAGGAAGAAGTGGCGGAAATATCTGAAAGGACCAAAGAACTCAATACAGAACAAAGGTCAAAATAAAAGCATGCGTTAATAACCAAGGACATGGCTGGCAGCAACAGACTGGTTAAAACTCAGGAATAACTCTCCTTACTCTCATCAAGATCTGCAGGTCTATAATCTGATAAAACCACTGCACATATTATCTTTCAGCAGAAGATCTGCATGCTAAAAACAGGCAGGTGACAATAAGGTGACACCACAGTGTGTGTGCTAGTCCTTTTCTTCTTATCCCAGCAGGAAGATTGAGTAAACTGTGAGGAGACCCAAAATGAAGAAATACTGACAAAACTTTGCTGTGTTTTAGGCAGGCTTAAGAAAAAAAAGTTCTGAGGCTAAAACAATCACGTTAAGGCTTGTAAAAAGAGGTAAAAATACTTCATCAATGCCAGAAAAGAACAACGTGACATGATGAGGACTCAATTGCTGGTGCACCTTTTCCCTGTCATCCACAAGCGACCCTGGACAGACCACGTAGACAGATGTCCTTGTGCTTTGTGGGGGTGAGTCCCAGAGTCACAGAATTGTTTGGGTAGGAAGGGACCTTCAAAGGGGCCTGAGGGTGAGTGAAATCTATGTGGGAATGACCATGAATGCCTGTCTTTGTTTGGAAAAAAATCTCTCCTTGCTCTTTTACAAGGTCTCACAATGAGTTAATTTCCTGTTTATCTCAGATAACCAGGCCTGTGTATTTTGATCACAATTACAGGCTTAAGAAATCCAAGAATTCCCCTTAAAAAAAATACCTATTTAATGACAGCATATGCACTGTAAATGTTTTTTAACATTTCCATATTACTTTTTTTGTTTTAGATTTTCCATGGAAATAATAGGTATTGAATTGTAAAATTGTATAAAAATTGCCAAAGACCTCAGCATCAATAGTGCACATTTACTGATGTAATTATTTTAACACAATATTTTAATGACAATTTGAGCTCTACCCACTACTTCTCTAAAAGAGACAATTTCTTACAGAATGTTTTCATTTCTTCACACCTGAATTATACAGTGGCAAAGGTTCTTTAAGGAACATGATTGTAATCTTCCTACTAAAACCAAGAATATGTTATTGGGAGGTGGGGTGTACAAATGGTAGAGAGAAGAAGCTTAATACTAAGTAAGAAAGACAATAATAAGGCTTGACTTTGATATTTACGTTTCAGGGGCCAGGGTAGGGATATGACAGACTGTCATTAAAATTAAACTCCAAAACCTTGCCTCAAAAAATTGTAGTTGTATTTTCTCTGTATGAATGAGCATACAGTCCACTACTAGTTAGCATGGCAATATAAAAAAAGTCAAATCAATATAAAAGTGCATTGAAAATGATGAGGTAAAAACGCTGCTTATGTAACACACATGTACAAATGGTCATTATTCGCAATAGTGCCTGGATTTTACAGACTGTGTGACACAGACACTCAGACAATTAATTGAAAGAGAATAATCCAGGTAAAAGGAAAACCTGAAAGAAAGACAAACTAGGGCACTTTACCTCTTCTGAGGGCTGAGACTTTCTTCTCCTTCCTGACCTTACAATTGCAAACACGGTAAGTTTCAGAACTGTTAGTGAAACCCGGAATAGGTGACAGGTAAAGCCCCTGTGTCACATCTTGCAGACCTTGTCTGAGATCTGTGACTGCGCTGAATGCACGGAACAATCAGTCCTGTAATGCTGAAACCGTTGGAAGTCATCTGACTTCAGGTGGGACCCCAAAGGATCCAGACCCTTCTTACAGAAATTTGCTGAAATTGCATCAGAATTGGTTCCTTTGATAAAATAGGTTCCTTCAACACTATCTCAGTAGTCTCTACCCATTTCAACTCTTCTTCAAGTCCTCATGTCACACTCAATTTACTTATTTTTGTGCTAGAAAAATGCCACCATATGTGAGATATACCACAACCATCTGAAATTTTAAATGCTTTGAGCTGGGAAAAAAACACCATGTAAAACAGTAAATATGACACAGAGCTGGGAAAAAGCACATAAAAATAGAAAATACGTTGTAGAGCCACAGAGCTGGACCAAAGCCAGGTCTGAATTATCTCCTCAAGAGAAAGAAAAAAGAAAGAATAGCAAGAGGAAAAAAAAACCACAAACAAACAAACAAACAAACAAACAAACAAACAAACAAACAAACAAAACTAATGAACAAAACCGAAAACAAAACAAAAAACCAAACAAACACCAACGAACCAAACAAAAAGCCCAAACAAATAAAAACAAACAAACAAAAAAAAACCGGTTGGTTGAGGTAACTAGGCAGCTAGAGCAGTTATCACTATTCCTGAAGCTTTTATTGTGCTTTCATCCCTATTCCTCTCTCATTCCTCTGCTGCATAGCCTAGTGTGCTGCTTTTGAGAATGTCGCAATAGGAGCAGTACTTCCCTTCTCACATGAGCTGAGCAGAGACAGAAATGGTTGCTGTGTACTGTCTACTCCATAAGATCTCCCCATATTCTGCCTGTTTCACCTTTGACAGGAATATGTGCATTTCCAGAAGTTTTTGTCCATCCACCCTGACGTCTCCCAGATCATTAAGAATGGGGGCCACGTGTTCTTGTGTATTCCCCATTTCAGAAGCAGGTGGCAGATGAGGTGTCTCCCATGCTGAGCACCATTCTACTCTCTGCTGGGGGAAGAAGCTGATTGTTCAGGGATTACTGTGATACAATTGGAAGTAGAGGAGTTTGTCTCTTTGTTAGCTGGCATTCTGGAGGAGAAGACTCTTGGCCTCCAACATGTCCTGAACAGCGGCTCTGCCATAGCACAGGTAGTGGGAGCCAAATACACAGTGCACAGCTAGAGTAGGAGAAGACCAGGAGACTGTGCTGCCCCTATTGAGTAACAGCTTCACTATCCCAGGACAGCTTAAATCCCTCCTGAACTTGTATTTCTGGGAGAAACTGGGTTGTTGAGTGCTCAGCTTGGAGTGAGACAGTTCTACAGAAAAAATAGAGCATATATTTTCAAATAACCACCCATCTGTTTATCTTTTTTATGCTTTTACCCACTCTAGCGGCACCTAGGGTTGGTATCTGCTCAGAAATAACAGACCTCAGCAGGGAACACCTGAAGGCAAGTACAGACAACACAAATACACAAAATAACATTGATGAACAGGATAGGGTGATATTTGGTCTCTACCTGCCAAAGGACTAGAGGGCAGCTTTTAGAACTTCTGTGCAAGTACAACTGTTATACTTCTCCTACTGTTTCCAAGATCATCTCTGATAATTTCATCTTTTCTTTTATAGTTTTCTTTATGTATTTTCTTTATGCATACACACATAGAATTATGTAAGACAATGACGAAGGTCTGTTTCTCGATGCAACTTCAGCTGCATCTTTTCTTGTTCTGATACTTTGAAGATTCACAAGAGTTTTCACTAATGTTAGCTTGATATTTCTCAGTGTTCACCTTCTTCTCCTGAACACCCCCTCTTGCCAGCCTGCATGTCAACACAGAAAATCTTACAGCAAATATTAAACAGCTGTTTCTTCCATCTATAGCATCATACATTGCAGCTCTAGAGCTTCTGTCCATTTCATTGATCCCAAAGAACACAATAAACTTCTGTGGCATTGGCAATAAATGAGCTTGTAAAGATGTATCAGCTAATACTGTGACAGTTCATAATAAAGCACTTTTCTCTCTGCAGTACACATGTACACCAAACTTCCATAAAACACCCATGAACTTACGTGTAGAAAAATCCCAACTTAAAATTTCTAGGATCCCCAACCCTAATTTGAAAATCACCTTCAAGAAATCCATGCCACAGTGTCTACATCTTGGTCAGGCATCTGGAACTGCAGCGGAAAAGCTTCCTGGTTTCTCTCATCTGCTCATTTTGGTTTCATAAATGATCTCACAGAAACAAGCAGAGTTCAAAATAGTGAAAGATGGGAAATGTCTTCACGTTGTTCATATCTCATCAAAAAAGCAAATTGCATTGCTCACACTTCTGATCTTCATTTCTTTCTTCATCCATGAATAAGTTCCATACTGCTGCATCTTACTAAAAGGAATATTTGAATATTATTTTGGAATAAAAAATCTTTTGTAATTTTCCAATTTTTTTTGTGCACACACTGCAAGGGAAACTAGATGGGCAAAACTCATTTGGTAACCTCACACTTACCTTAGAATTTCTTTCAGTCTCATTTTAATTCCTCAGCTTGGGCTTTTTTTTTGGCATAGCATTCAAGCCTGTGAATCTAAATTTGATTGATGCATATGTCTTCTTCCATAGATCCGACAGCTGTCAACATTTTTTCCAGCTAATGAAGCACATTCTCATTGTCACCCACCAATGAAAGAAAATTCACTGCAGCTACAGGGCTAATGAGAACACATTAACAATATTTGAATGTGCAACACAACTTCAACTATTACTTAAAGACACAGCTATGTTATAATAGTTAACGCATACAATTAACTATTGGAATTCCTGTTGTTTGTGTATTTCTATTGTCGTTCCTATGGCAAACCGATTCTGTCCCAAAGGAAAAAAGCTCTTCTGCAAAAGTATTTGTATGAATCACAGATCATATCTGGCCTGGAATAAATGCTGAGTTTTACCAGACATATGGAAATTAATTTCTTCAATCTATTAAAAGGGTTTTAATAAAGGACTCCCAAGAGATTGTGTGAGTAAGTTCCAGCACAACAGTAGAGAGATATATAGCATTTGCACCCTCTCTGAACTTACTCTGTACTCATATCTGGGGGAGAAAATGGGTAGGAGAACGGCCATCATTCAATCGCTCTTGTTTCCTTACTGATAAAAATGTTACTCATTAAGTTAAAAAGTTAATGCCTTGCTTAAGATGAAAGGTTTGGGTACAGGTTTGTTTTTGTGAGATTCATGGATGAAGATTCCTGCATGAAATAGCTACCATTCTGCCCCTGAATACTTATTTTACACTGTACCTTACACAGTTGGATAAATTAATAAAAATTTGCAAGTGTCCATATCTGCTGACACAGATTTTTTCACTTTTAAATGCCTGAAGGAAGAGCAAATAATAGTTTATAAATCAACTATCTCTGTAGTTTATAGAGAAAAGCAAGGCTTCTTCCAAATGCCCTCTGGTATCTTTATTAGGATGACATAGAATCTCTTCTGGGAATATATAACACAGATCTTACAAATTGCCCTCTTAAAAAATCTGTTTCTCTCCACAGAAACTAAAAGGAGCTGGCAGGATAACTCACAGTCGGGTGTCCAGTTTTGAAATTTCTGCACCCAGGGGGATGAAGCCCTGCCTGAAAAGGAAGTGTTTATCAAAGGATTCAATACAAGCATGACCTGAGTAGGGCCTACAGAACAAAAGGAGTCCTTTAAGTTCTGTGAAGTTCTGTGGATTTTTAACTCAATAAACTGCATTAATTATTATGGAGAAGACACAATTCTGCCCCAAAACCACCTTAAATATTGGCAATACAGCCCAGAGATGTCTTATGAGCTAAAATGCAGAAGGAAAAGAATAACATTACCTTAATTATATATGACGAGTACATTAAATATATGCCAGAATCATCTGCATCTTCAAGTATATCTATTTCACACAATTCTCTCAATAAATAAAACAGGATTTAATCCCTATGCACTCTGGATAATAAATATGATGATAATATTTTAAATTAATACAAACAGGAACAAGAGCAGGTGAAATATTTGGATCTGTATTGGAGTCTTACCTGTATGGTTTCTGGCATCCTAGCAAAAACTATTTTTACTACATACTTGCACAGGATAATGTTGGAGGAAAGCTCAGGGGAAGAACACACTTGTCTTTTTCATGACACAAAGCTCCTAAACTTGGGGATTTTTTTACACTGACAAAGTGCAGAAGAAAAAAAGGGTTGAAGAAAGTTATTTTAAAGGCACAGATACACACATGCATTTGTTTCTTAGCTACTCTTAAGCTGCTGAGGGCCTCCCAAAACCAAAATGTTGCTGCTAAATGGTTTGGGGCAGGATCCTTTAAAAAGTTAATCCAGCTCAGGGACCTGTGCCTGATTCTGTTGTCTCACATCGTGAGGTGGCTCTGCATTAACAGGGACCCTTTTGGTCTTCACCAGCTACCAATCCTGCCCATTGGGCAGCTCGAGACCAGGCAAGGAGGGCAGCAGGAGGCTGTTGGACCTGCCCAGAGACTGTTCCCTGGATGCTTTCTCACCCCTGACTGAACTGAAGTGAGCTGGGGGTACATCTGTTAATTTAGCCATGCTTTATCATTGCCCCTGGCTGGTAAATCACATAGTTCGCAGTGTCACAAAGCTAAAGCTATGACACCTTCCCACTCCAGGTTTTTTAGCAGCTTCTCTCTAAACGTGTGTGAGTATGAACTATGTTTTCACACTTATTTGGATAGCACCTGGCACAGTCTGTCATATTCTAATCTTAATATTTACTTGGAATCTGAGAGGCAGAAAGATCCTCCCAGAGGACTGAATCCCTGTTGTTCTCCCCCTTTTATTCTACATAATCTTTTTACAGTCATTGTACCTTATGTTTTTCTTGAAGCCAGACAAAAACTTCTTTGCAGTGAGTGATTTTGACAGATATCTTGTTATGAAGAAAGAGTAATATGATTTCAGATCCTATTAAATTGAGACTATATGTCTGGTATGTGTAAGAATAGCCATTTTGGAACTATAACCACGGAAATCTTTCATTTGCTTCAACCAAGATACAGTCAGTCACAGGACTACCACAACACTGGTATTAACATGGTCCTGGTGCTAAGACTATTAACGTGGCCCTGGTTGCTAAGTTTGAGAAACCTAGTTAAATTCTTCTGGAAAGAGGTACTTCTGCATGAATCGCTCTATATGTTTTTTTCAGCTGGAATACCAATAAGGTTGCATTGGGTCTGGCTGCGATGGAGCTCATTTCCCCAGCAGCCCTCGCAGTGCTGAGCTGTGCACTGGTATCTGGAAAGGGGCTGATATCACCCCAGTGCTTTGGGCACTGCTGAGCAGCACTGGCGCTGCATCGGGGCCCTCTCTCTGATGCTTCACCCTCACCAGTAGTAGGTGGGAAAATCCTGTGAGGGGACACGGCCAGGACAGGCGACCCAAACTGACCAAAGGGGTATTCCACACCACAGGATGTCAGCTCACATATAAAAGCTAAGAGAAAGGAAAAGGAAGGCCGACATTTGATAGTGATTACATTTGTCTTTTGGAACAACTGCAATGCATGCTGAAGCCCTGCTTCCCGAGAAGGGGCTGGGCATTGCTTGCTGAAGGGAAGTAGGGAATAAAACCTTTGGGGTTTTTCTCTTTGTTTCTGAGAGCACGACCTTCACTTTTGTGTTAGTAAACTGCCTTTATCTTGACCCAGGAGGGTTTTTTTCATCTTATTTTCTCCCCACCCTGTTCTGCTGAGGGAGTGACAGAGTGGCTTAGTGGGCATCTGGAGTCCAGCCAAGGTCAACCACCACCAAAGACCATCAGCTAAATTTCGTTTTGACCAAAACATAGCAATGCAAACCCTGTTTTGCAAAACAGAGGCTGCAAACCCTGAATATACAAATAGATTCAAGCATACTTTTAGTAGCAGTCAGATAATCACCCACAGTGAATAAAATTTAAAAAAAAAATCTGTTTGCTTAGAGGTTTTAATTACTATTTATGGTCCGTTGAGGTAATTTCTGAATTGTGTGCTCCTGTCTTATGATACCGAAATGCGCTTTTAAGGCTCTCCCTGAGCTAATAATTTTTGAGTGCACTGTACGTGGATTGTATATTTATAAGAAAATTCCATTATAAAGATGCCCTGATTGAGTTCAGTTACTCAGGACTTGCATTTATTGAAACAATTCCGTATTGTTCATTAAAGAAATTCATGGAGCTCTTTCTTCTCTTCAGCAAAAACAACAACAAAAAAGTCTGAGCATTATCTAGAGTTATCTCTGGTGGATTTGGTTTTGCTTCATCATGGTAAATTAGAGTTGGGGCGTGAAATGATTAGTAAAACCGGGGACTTGGGGTCTGAGTCCGTTGTTCTCACAGGAGGTCCATCCATGTCAGACAAACACCTGCTTTAAGTTACTGAAGGGAAACTTGAGTTACCGCGGTGTAACTGAGAGGATAATCCAATCAATTAACCAAAAGGTTGTAAAGGAATTCTTACATCTCGGGCTAAACTTTCACTCTGATTTACATAGATTTGCATTAATTATACTTTTCAAAAGGTATTTCCATAATTTAAAAGTTCAGTATTCGGTCAGTGATCCCACTGGGTTACTCCAGAAATAAGTAACACTGTAATATTTACAACCCATATCACCATTAGGCTGCAACCACAAATTAAGAAACTCATTCCAATGAGCTGAAAACATTTCCTCTGGTTTAGTCTCTTAACATACAAAGAGTGGCTAAGTCAAACCCTACCTCAACCCACTTTTTGGTAGGATCTAGTTACATTTTTCACCTCTTCTTGACCGTGAAACAAATAGTTTGGGGGTAACATCCATGCAGCTAGAGACAGCCTTAACACATGGAAAAGTTAAAATGTTGCTGGGGAAATACAAAGCCCTCAAAAGCTAAAAGCACATACATTGTGCTCTGTTCAATAGACCAGATCCATTCCTATTACTTGGACCATGTAGTCTCCTGAAGGCATTTCTGTGACTCTTATTAAACTGAGGACACAGTTAAGATCTGGATGCCTCTTATCATTGCTGTATGTGCCAACTCTGATTACAATCCAGCCATGATCTTTTTTTATCCCCTCAGTATCAAAAAAAGTATCAGGTCCTCACTTTCCAAAGTTAATGTTCTCATAACACTTGGCTGAGCTCACCAAAGAAGATCATAAAGGTAATGGTCAGAAATTTCAGAAGCTAATTGGTCACTGAATTTCAGTTTAGGTGAGCCTGGATTTCACTCTACCTTCTGATGTGTGTGCACAGAAGGTTTATTTGGTGGTACAAATTCCAGAGGTGAACTAAGAAATGCAGCTTTCCCCATGCAGTGCAATTGCTGCTCTTGCAAATTCATCCCTGAGCCTGCATAGCTCTTAAAAGTAGCACATGAGGTCAGAGACTGCAGAGAAGGAGGGGGCAATTTTTAATTAATGTTGCTGCTCTTTTCTGCAGCAGTCTTCTAAAATGGCTGAGCGATAACTAGCATGCACTCTGATTTGACCGGCCTGTTTTCCACTCCCCTTTGTATTATATGTCTTCTTTCAAGTTTACAGAGGTCCCTATTGAAAAAAAAATAGCCATTAACTTGTCCAACACATACGGAAACCTGGCAACTAAAGAAATCTAGCAATAACAAAAGTACAATGCCAGCTAACAAAAGGTTACTATTAATGGTGTCTTAAATCTCCAGGGGAAAAGAATGCATGGAGAAGCTGAAAGAAGGCAGGTGGGAGGGAGAGGGATATTCTTGCTGAACAATAAAAATTATTGCTCCTCACTTTTGTGTTTGCACTTCATTTTGAAAAGTAGTATCCTACTATGTTGATTCTGAGCTCAAACAGAAAAGAGCAAATTCCAGAATGGTATTAGGTTTTAGTCAGAAGAATGGTTCAGGGAGTTTAATAACCACAGAGGAGAGGCCACAGGGAAGAGCTGAGACTGTTTGCTGTGCAAACAAAAATAGGTCTAGCCTTCCACTACATCTCTACTTCTTCAAGATAAAAAAAAACCACCAAAACACCCCAAACTTGTACCTCATGAGTACTTTTATATGTAGCTTGTTCCAAACAACTAACTATCACTGTTTGCATGATGTGTGAGACTTAAAAATAACAGGTTGGGATCTCTGTCAGCAGAATCACTCTTGAAATCCAGCAACCTCTGCCAAGTCTCATCAGGTAAGGATCTGACCCTGTGTCCTCTCTTGGCTCACATTTGCAGGCAGTATAGTTGCAGTGGGTTGATCTTGGCCAGCTGCCAGGCACACATGCAACTGCTCTTGCACTCCCCCTCCCCAACAGGATGGAGAAGAAAATGAGATAGAAAAGCCCATGTGCTGAGATAAGGACAAGGAGATCACTTTTCTGATACCATCATGACCAAAACAGACTTGAGGAAGATTAATTTCATTCTTTGCCAATTAATATACAGTTGGATGGTGAGAAACAGAGACAAAATTAAAAGCACCTTCCCCTTGCTCCCCTTTTTTTCCCAGGCTAAACTTTATTTATTCATTCCAATATCTCTACCTCTTCCACCTCTCCAGTGCAGGAGGAAGGAGGATGAGGTCTGGGGTCAGTCCATGATATCTCCTCTCTGCTGCTCCTTCCCTCTCACACTTTTCCCCTACTCCAGCATGGAGTCCCTTCCATGTGATCCAGTCCTTTAAAAATTGCACAGACGTGGGTCCTGCCCATGAGCTGCAGTCCTTCAGGATTAGCCTGCTCCAGTGTGGGCTCTCCACAGGCTGTGCCCAGATGTGTGTTGAGAAAACTGCCTAAATGAGTGTGTCCATAAGTAGCCCATCATCTCCACCTTCTGTCAATAACTTCCAAAAAAGTGTTAATTCAGTTTCTAACTAGAGTGTGCTGTCAGGTCAGGGCAGAAAGGAATGAAAGAGCAGTACTGAAGGATAGGGTTCTCCCTCAAATCTGTCACCTGTTCTTGCTTTGCATCCTTTTTTAGCAATTCTTACACTTGTGTCAGTGGAACATTTTGCCTTCACAAATGTATTACCAAAAGTGTATATATATAAAGTATATATATAATCTTACATTTTGATTTATGAAACACCCAAACTGCTCAATGAAAACAGAGGAAGAAGGAGGCTTTATGAATTCTGCTCACTACACCACCGAAGATAATCAGAACTCAGCTCTGGGTTGCCCCCAATGCCTCTGCCTCTGAACTACACCTAATCCTGCCTCCTCAGATGATACCGACTCTAATTCCATTTTATTGTGAACAAACACTTAACCCTTTGAACTCTCCTTTTTATTGCAAAGACTTCACTTTCCTTCCTTCTCACTTTCCTTGTTTCTTTGCCAGAGAGGAGCCTATTTGTTCTCTTCTCTCTTTCCCCATCAAGTATTAAAATGTTAATTTTTTTCTCACTGGACAAAAATACTGAAATCCTATAGCAGACCCCCTTTCACTCTCACCTTGTCTGAATTGATTTCTACTCCAAAATTCCTTTATTCTACACCATCTTGTGCCCTAGATTCTACGGGTTGTTGGCAGTTGCCTTCAGTCATATCTTTTAATCTTCCCCTGTCACTCATTTAAACTGCTATTTCTGACTTATCTTGCTCACCTGTCATTCACTTCAATCCCTTGACTTCAATTCACTTCCTTTTTTTTCCTTAGTGAGGCAACTTAGACATCCATCACGTCAGCTCTCGATTTAACAGAAAACCCAAAAAGAAATAGATACACAAAGGACTAAACTCTGTTCTGCTATGTCTATACATACTAAATTACTTAAATGGAGAAAAGTTGTTTTAAATGAGAGAAGAACTGAGATCCCAGTCTCAAGTGTGCCTCTTTGAGCACTTTGGAAATGGTAAAGGCAGACAAGATCAAAAGGCTGAGTGGAGAAGAATACGTAACTGGGTACTTGTACTCATTTTTTTTACTCTCAAGAGATAGTGATGTTTTGCAATGCAAACACTGAAAGGAAATGAAATAAAGCTATTTTTTTCAGCAATAGTTTTGAAATTGCATGAAACTTCATAATCTTTCCCTACTTTAAGACTGAGTTTAGAAGAAGACAGCTTTCAAATGGATTAATGTAGACATAAAATCGAATGCAGAAAACTTTTGAAGCTTCCCAAATCTCTGTTCAACACTTTCCTGCTCACAGTTTATTGCAGACTAGTACATCATACATCATGGCAAGTGCTGTGGAAGTGTTACTCCTCAATGAACTCGCAGGCCTTAGCACCTAATTTATTAAATCTACTGGTTTAAATGCCATACTAATGAACCATAAGCAAATTTAAAAATGCAAGGGCTATACACTAAGCAAAATAACTCAAAAGCAGTACATACTTTATCAATCTAGGTTTTGCAGTACAAAGTCAGGAAATTATTCTTCTGGTGGCCTTATTTTAATTAAGAGAAGTGCTATTCTGA
Source organism: Melanocharis versteri (assembly GCA_013397845.1). NCBI lineage: Eukaryota > Metazoa > Chordata > Aves > Passeriformes > Melanocharitidae > Melanocharis > Melanocharis versteri. Next base: position 508,443 of record VZTG01001080.1, read on the forward strand.
GTGTTGTGGTTCATCCTTAAAAAAACATGACATGGACCAAGCTTAGTGAAAGTAAATCATTTCATAAAATACCATTCAATCCTTGCTCGCTTGTCCCGTCAAGGCCATAGTGCTGATATTTGCAGTACTTATGATGGCAGCTGAGACATACAGACATTTAACAAATGGTCCTTCCCTGTCTGACAGCAGCTTTTTTAAGAGCTTTGGAGGTCTGCAGAACAAAAAGGTGCACAATGATGATTTTGCTTTTCCAGTCTCTCCTGCCTTTGGATCCCATGCAGAAATTACATCCTGCAGGGCAAAAGGAAAACACCTGCTATATGTTTCTATTAAGCAAAGCAATAGACAAGCCAACACGGCAGGATACTACATTTTTGACACCAGGCTGTTGTCTGGCAGCCTGTGAAGACACTTTCTCACCACCTTCAGCTCCCATCTCTGATCCTCCACATTATTTTGTGTTTTCACTTGATGCAGAATGATTAATGGCATGAATTACAACCCAGAAATTACAATTCATCCATTACAAGAGCAGTTTAGAGCATCCTGTATTCAAATCTCAGTAATAGCCAAGGACACATCAGAAACCCAAACCATTCGAATAATTTACAAAGCAAAACCATATGAAACCTAACACCAGCATGAGTTATTCTACATACTGAAGAGGTTCTTAAATGATTTTTGGGATTAGTGCAACTATGGTCAATTTATTATATTGAAAGCAATCCGATGGAGATTCAGAATGCTGAATATGAATTACATTAATCTTGCAGCTGACACTCAAAAAAAGTGCCAGTATACACTTCATGTCCTAAAATCCACTGTAATGAGAAACCAATATATACTCTGCAGGATCCTGTGGATCGGGATAGCTGTTTTCTACGTTGATGTGCCACCCATTTCCCCCACATCTGTATCCAGCAGAAATGAATCTCTGGCAGTTACTTGGTACTAGTTCTTGGCAGATATGAATTGCTGCAGGCCCATCTAGGACAGCAGGATCAGAGTCCAGCTCTGTGCAGAAAAATTCAGAGCACAGGCAGTTGCTTGTTAGGCTTTTTGTACCATCCCTACCTGTGCAAAAAGTATGGACATAACACGAGTATTGCATTGAGCAGTGGTTTGAAATTTTCTTCATATGTTGACTGTGAAAAGATTCCAAAGAAGTGAGAGACAGTCACAGTCTAGATTTAAACCCACTGCTTTTCTTATTTTCCTTTTGCAGACCCATTGGAAACTATGCATAGAGGTCCCCCCTCGCCCTAAGACACAGGTTAAACATCACCACTGCAAATAAAGCAAAAAGATTGAAGAAAATAAACACACTGTTACTAAGGCTGGACAAAAACCATGCAGAGACAGACTGACTTAAAAGGAAGACAAAAAATACTCTGCTTTACTCTGAGTCTTCTTGAAAACATTTTTGCAGCAGAAACAGAGAGATATCCCATTATTCCCCATCAGCTGTCAGAAAGTTCACCCATAGACAGCCAGTGGCTAAACAAGGAGAAGTCATTAAACATCAAATTCATTGAAAATGGGAGAAGATGAATTATGGCAAGGATTTAAAGGGAACTTTTTGACTCAGATTTACTCTCTCAGAATTTAGACTTTGGAAAAAGGGAAGCGTATGGTTGGCTTTGCTTTAAGACATCTACAGAAATAGATGGGTTTCAAGCATTTAACATATTCCTCAGCACTGTGGCAGCCTAAGCTTCCTCAGACACAGGACCTGAAAATAAAACTTACATTAAACAAAAAGACAAATAACCTTAATATGTAGAATGAGCAAAATGGAGGTAAGGAAAACAAGCTGTCCACAGCCTGGAGAGTAAAGAGCTGTTTAATATCTTCAGTCTTGCTGAGATAAGATGTTGATTTCAGTCTTACTCAAATCAATGAAAAGATTTGCAGTCACTTTTAGGGAGCTGTGCATTAGGCTTTCCTTTACTACAGCATATAATCTAATGTGTGTTTAGCAGTGATTAGTACCTAATTCATTAGTTATAAAATTCTCTAGGGTATATCCACATGAAGACAAACAAATGAAAAGTTAATTTCTAACATCCTTCTAAAAACTTCATGGTAACTCCTGGTTTTGCCAGAGAAGGTTTTTCAGGTTTCTTTTGCTGACAAACCAATACAGAATTTAAATATAAACCATATATACCACATTGAATTGCTTGCTCCGAACATGGAGATTTAAAAGTGTAGGCTATTCCCAAATAACATTAAAAGATTATTCGTGAGTCTGGATAATTTGATTTATAATGGCAAAATAATAGTAAACAACAATTAAAAATCAGAAATGTCTTCAGTCCCACCCCAAAGAGATTAGCTATTACCTGGTTCAAAACGTGTGCAAAGTAATGTGCACAGATTCCTCTGGCCTGCAATCTCAGAACATTTGCTGTATTTCAAACCTAAGCACCTAAGACCACACCAGGAGAAATCTCAAGAAAGAGACAGGGAAGGAAACAAAGGACATATCTAGGATCTTACAGCCAAAGCAGCAATTGAAATCACCGTGTTAAATGCTGGTGATGAGTACTTCAAAGTGGAAAATTAAAAACAGAAACAAGTGCTCCAGCCCACCACTGTAAGCAGTGCCCTCTGCATGCTCACAAATAGAGCAAATCCTTCCGTGCTTTTCATCCATTTTCAATCGCCCTAACACTAAAGCAGTAACTTGCAGTGATGCCACTCATTCAGCTGCTGGGCTTTGCTATGGCTGGGATTGCTTGAGGCCTCCTTCAGTGCTCTGTACCAAAGAGGAAAATGAAACAGCAACAGAAAAGTTGCTTCTTAAGTTCTTATCTCCTTCAAGTATGTATTGAAAGAAATCTCTCCAAGAAGAAAAGGCATTTTTCCCATATTCATTGTAAATTGGAGTCTGGATAGTTTATGAAAAGAATTCCATGTTGTGGATTACCTCAAAAATGCTAGTACTCATTTTCCCTTCAGTCTAATATTTCTGCAGAAGTAGTTCCATGTATGCATAATTATTTACATATGTAGTATTTTAAAAGCTTTTAAAACACAATTTATTGTATTTGTACCTTTTTTTTTCAGGGGGGAGAAGGAGCAGTAGCAGCCTGCCCTTGTGAATCATGAATAGAGCAATACTGAATGAAACTGTCCACTGTCCCTCAGAAATGTCTTCTGACATTATATCATCTAACTTTAAAGGCTGAGCTGGAGAGTCCTGACTCCTCAATCAGTGAAGGAAGAAAAGCATCTGGAAAGCATCTAAAGAGCGAGGTAAATGTATATGTAATCTCAGTGATTCAAATTGCTCTCTGGAGTTAACTCTTCCCACGGCTCTACAGGGAATTTCAGCTTTTAACCTAAATTGAGTAACTAAAATATTTTTTCTGGAGATGTTGGGAATACCTTCACAAGATCCCAAACATCAGTTCCCAGCTTCCCTTCCTGCTTAAGATCAGCTAAGCCAGTTAAATTGCTCCCTTTTTTTTCTCAAAAAAAAAATTATTTTCCTGAATAGCCACCTGTGAGTTAATATGTATAATTATTCAGTATGTCATAATCAGAAACTGATAAGACATACAATCCTTTTGTAAAAGTAAATTAATAGACAAATATTTGGGGTCAATGCTGTGCACTGGTTTGGGGTATTTTTTTAAAAACTGATTCATATAGTCAAAGCCAGAAAACATGATTGCATTTATTTAGTCTACTTTCACAAGCAATAGGAGAACAAAGAACAGAATCTAGAAGAACAGCTACTATTCAGCAAATCATACGGAAAAATTCCAAATATCTGACAAGACCAGGAGATTGGAAGCAAATCTGTAGACAAAACCCATTTCTATCTTGGTTTGTGTGGAAGTTTGTATGTGTAGTACTTAAATAGTAAATTAGGCAAACAAGTATTTAGGGATTTTAAAAAACCTGGCTCATTTATATGTTTGAACTTTTAGTATCTATTCTAAACATACATTCATGAAGTTCATAAAATGTTTATTAACAAAACTGAGGACGTGCAGAGCTTTTTCTCCATGCTGTAAAATTAAAATTCCATATTAAATATCATTTTAGTATCAAATGGACCACAAAACACCCATGAATTATTTTTACACAGACAATAAAAAAGCACAGATTTCTGCCCAGACAATCTCTATAAAAAAAGAGAAACATGCATACGTCCAACATCTGACTTAAAATTGCAGGACTGGGCCAACTCTGAATTATTTTTAGCAGATCAGGGCTGGAAAGCATGAGGCCATGTTCCGAGATTAACAGCTAGACATGATGCCTGAGTTCAGTAAAACACAGATCGCCCTGACTTAACAGCCAAAGTCGTCAACCCTTGAAATGGTCTAAGAAAATCTTTCCCAGGACAGATAAACAGCAGACTTCAGGGACCTGTGTGGTTGGGCTAAGCAGAAAGGAGCAGAGCAGCCCTTAATAATCCATATTAATGTGCTTTTTGAATACAGCTGTCTCCGCATGCCGCCCCTTCAGACAGACTTGCTGTTCACAGAGGCTTCGGACCTCACCTCCAGCAAATTCTGAGGTGGCATGGACAACCTGCGAGTAAAACATCTGCTGGCCATGTCATCATCCCTCGTCACACGGTGTTATGTCCCCCCATATTCACTCGTGTTTCGGGGCGCTCTGCACCGTTCTCACCCAGCTCTCAGGACTGGATCCCTCCAGCCTTTTTCCTGCAGAGGGAGCAGTTGCCCTGAGAGTATCCTGGGCTCCCCAGCATCTCTGTCTCGCCGACGGAGGTGGAGAGAGGCTTCATACAACAGCTGCTAAAGGAAAAAAATTACACCACGTCCCTTCTTGCCTTTGCTTTCTAACTGGTCACACCGGGTGCAACAGGGATGGAAGCCTCAGGTTCCCCACATGTCAGGACCACTGGTCTCCATTCCTACAAGTTGTTTTCAGCCATCTTTTTTAAAGGGTAGAGGTCTGCATTTTCAAAGGCAACCAGTGATATTAGGCTCCTTGACCTTTTTCTAGCTCACTTAAAAAGGTTCTACTCTGAAAGTAACGTATTACAACACTTGGATTGTAAAGCCAATTATTTAAGTATCATCTCACCCACCAAGCAGAAATTTAAAACAAACAAACAAACAAACAAACAAACAAACAAAAAGCATGGAGACATCCAGATTTAGTCCTTTTCCAAAAGTCAGTCTGACAATTTTAATAATGAACATCTACTTCCCTGTCCTACCCATACAGAGATGTGCCAGTTATTCTTTCCCCCTACCCCATGTAAGAGAGAAAAGTGTCAGAGATAAAAGGAAAAGGGTGAAAATACTGAACAAATCAATCTTTACCTGTGTGTCCCTTAAATGTCTCACCTGCTAAACCTTCTGAAGATTGCCACTGGCATTTGCTGACTGTATTTGGTTCCAGATACGAGGAGACTCCCTGTACTTTGATTTCTTTGTAAGGCAGCTCTTTGCCTTGCTGGTGGCCCTGTTACAAGCAATTCATGCCAGAGATGCCTTATGAAGAATTAGAAAGCACAAAGCCTCCTAGGAAGTACATGATACAAAAAGGCCATGGCAGTAGGGTGCTGCCATGTCTTCTTTAAAAATAAGTGGTAAGATGCTCATTGACTTTTCTGGTGACAGGATTTCATAGCATGTACACAAAGACCAGGTTTAAGTGCTGCCCAGGTCTCAATTTCATTTTTTGTGAGTAAGAAGGACAGTTGAAATTTTTTAAATCCCAAAACCAGCATTGATACTTTAGTACTATCTCACGTCCACACAAGTAAGCCTTGTATATTCTTGTGCGAGTTTTTAATGCTTGTCATTAAAAGCTCGTTCTCCTCATTCTCACTCTGACAGTTTGCTATAGCATAACTTTTTCATCTTAGCTGAAATTGCTTAAGGCAGCTATGTTATGTAGACCATCTCCAGGATAACAAAGCAGGAAGCAAATTCTATGGTAGTAAGAAAAATAAGAGGAAAATGAGTGAGCTAATTCCAGAGAAAGGGTATACCCAGCAACAGCAGAGGCATATGGCACAGAGAAATGGTAATTAACCAGATTTGAATTAATTGAGACCATGAAAATAGTGTTTAAGTGCAAACTATTTTATGTGCAGAACTGATCCATTTAACATCTCTTAAATTTGGCTCCTACCAGCAGAGCCTCCGAGTGCTCACATGGGAAGCTTGCTGGCTCCCAGCAGATCTTCATATTACTTCATTTCTACAAACATCTGAGTGCAACATAGGTATTGTCTGAAGTGCTGGCTTTGCAATATGAAGCTCCAGAGAGTCTGAGATCTCCTAATTCAAGAACTTCTTTTGTAGTCATAAAAAAACTTACATGACTATGGAGTAAATTCATTAAGCCCTTGGCTGAGGGTGCTGGGATTTGAATGCAGGAGTCAGCTCCAGAATCAGACATGCCAATGTAGATACCTGCAGAAGTGGCCACACTTGGTACTAGTGGAAATCTAGTCAGTATAGCCAAGGGAGGCAGAAGAGCAGTTCAGTGAGCAGATGTAGGGATGCAATCCAGTTGTCTCAGGTCAGTCATCTCACACCTATAAGGTCCACGCAGGTGCCTCATATTCCCAGGACTGGTTCAAGCAGTGTAAGATACATATGGTGTTACAACAGAACTGGAGCCCTAACTATTTGTTATAGAATGAAAAGCACAACCATCCCTCTTGATCAGTCCCAATGGCTGTATTGATCAGCTCTCCTCGGGCTGTAGTGGAGCACAGACACGTAACACACAGGTGGGCACGCAGACACCTGCACTAGTGTGTGAATCTGGAGCTTGGTGGGGCTTCTGCATGCACCAAACATCTGCTTGAAGAAGAGGATGTCCCAAATTCTGAATTGCCTCTTTTCAGTCCAAAGCGAACTCAACCTCTGTGTGTCCAAGATCCTCTCCCAAATGTGTTTGCACTGATTGCTAGTGTTTATGACAGTCACCTACTTGTTACTTTAGCAAGGATGATAAAAAGAAGTATTTACTGGCAGGCATTACAAAAAGCCCCATATATATTTTCCTTTTTTTTTTTTTTTTGACTTTTGGACCCTGATATACGGTAGATTGTGTGTCCACTTTGTTAACACACATATATATATAATATATATATCTAGTAGGTACTTTTTACACAGATTAATGTCACCTCAAAATTTGGAACACCTATCTAAATAAGTATTCACATCCATGATTAAACACAGTTGCTATCCTCTCTGCTTGACATCAGCTGTGCTGTGCCACTAGCCAGCTACAGCTACTGATATTTTCCAGATACACTTTCACAGATTATTTGAAAGGAGTTTTCTTTTCACTTTATCTCATCTGGCTTCAAGACTGTTTAAGGTGAAGAAAGGAGAAACAATGTTTGCAGGTTTAAACAAGAACTGGGGTGAGAGGCAGGGGAAAACAATGGAAAAAAACCCAAACAAATGGGCAGTAAAGCATAAACAATGTGACAAGACTTTACAATACACTGCAAAGTTATTTCCCCGTCTGTTCAAAAATGACTGTTTCCATAAGCAGCAGAAGGGTCCCACTGCTGGCTGCCCATGGGTTTGTGGCTTCTGCCCCCAAAACCTCCCCAGTGTCACACCTCTATTTCCCCACAAGCCCTGCAACATCTCTGTAAAGAGCCCGAGATGGTTGAGAGCCACATATTTAAGGCATGTTTGTCAAGGCACGTGGCAGCTGAGCCTGGATCCATCTCAGTTCATCAAAACCTTTCAGTTCAGGCCCTGATTTGGGCCCTTTCCATCCGCTCAGCATTTTCATAGAATCCCCAGGAATGTAGCTGTTTTGAGATTTCTACATCTCTGCCAGGTTAAGCGGATGTTGGCCAACAAAAGCCTGACAGACAGAAACAATGCAATCACAGAAACCGGTTATTCACAGGAAAGCATTAAAAAACAGATTTCAAAGGTATTTCCCAAGTCAATGGGGAACAGCTCCTATTTCACTGATCTTGGAGGATGTGTGAATTGAAAGTAGAACACTTCCCTCAGTAAAAATATTTATTTTGTACACATTCCAAAGCAAAAATTATGTTTGATGGCGCACTGATGCCACAGAGAAAGAGTAAGAGCCATGTCAAAATAAATGGCCTCAACATTAAATGCTGTTTGCTGGGTTTTGTCTGCTAGGCATTGCCCAGAAAAGGTAACTCCTCATAGTTCTTCCAGGATTTTCTGGATTTTTCTATGGGAAAAGGCAAGGACCATACATCTACCATACCCATCCATGGATTCACAAAGAAAAATACATACAAATCAGAAAGCAAACAGTAAAAGATGCAAAGAAGGAGAAACAGAGAAAAATAATTACCTCCCTCTTGCAGGCTGGCAGATAAAATTTAAAGTGGGGTCAAAGTCACTAAGGAGAAATTAGTGTCAACACCCAGTATCACTATACTGCCTTGTATGTATTAGCAAAGGAGAGAAAAGGCAGTTTCCCTGGATACAACAGGAGTCAGACAGCAATAAGCAGCAGCCTAGCTCATCAGACAACAATTCTCAGTTATGGGAAAGTTTGTTTTCTCAGCGGTTGTTCCTTTCTAAGGCAGAATAGTGCCATGACCTCTAAAAAAATTGCAAGACCCAACAACTACTATGAATATTCAGTGGCTCTGTGATCACAGCGCTTGTGTTGGACAAAGAAAATTCAGGGGTTGGTAGCACTCAGTGGGTTCCCTCATACCACAGCCCTGAGATAAATTCTTCTGGCATTTGTCTCTCCTCATTTTTTGACCATCAATGTAGACCCAAAATGTTCCTGTCTGAAGTTTCACTGAAAGGCCTTTAGAAATTTGCTTAAAAAAAATTAGTACTTTTCTGTTGGATTGTTTGGGGTTTTTTCACACTAAAAAAAAACATGTGGCATTTCTCTACTTACAGATCCAGCCCTCTTTTTTCACCCAGATGAATTCTCTCCAGGTTTTTCTCAAGACTACATCCCTGGGCCTGGGTCTGACTTCAAGCTGTCTCTCCTGTTTTCACACACACATGCACACCTTTCCTCAGTAATGCCAAAAAGGACCTTTGCACGTCACGGTCCTTAACACTGAGACAGAAGTGGTGGCAGCAAGGAGACACTGACCAAATGGCATGGAAATAGAGGAAGAAGCAGGATAGAGTAGGTGCTTTTCACCATGTGAGTTAGAGATCCCTAAACAAATGTCATGAGCAGCCCAATTTTTTTAGACAGAATTGCACACATTTTCAGCACAAGCATCAATTATGACCCTTAAAAAAACTCTTTAGATTTTTTTTTTGCTTTCCCTTTCTTTTTGCCTTAGGCAGGAAAAGAGGGAAAACCTTTTCGCAGTTTTTGAACACCATAAATGAAAGTTTCACCATCACTTTAACTGCACTCCTTCTACGAACATGTCATGAAGTGATTTGCTTGTGTCAGGTCTGAGGTAAAGCTAAAGCAATATTTTTCCAAAACAAAATAAGCACCAAAGAATTTTTGCAATTACAAACATGTTTTTCTTTCTGTTTCTCTCAGAAAATATGCTTTCTATTGTGGCTATCCTGTGATGTATTTTCACACCTAATTTTTTTTTTTGTTGTGATGATCATTACTTTGCTATTTGCAAGATCTACAAAGAACTATATGGCAATGAGCTTTAAATAAAATCTTTAAGTAGAGAAGAAAAACAAACGAGTTATCAAACTCTGGGATCACTCTGCACAACAAACCACAAAGCCATATCAAGAGAGTGATCAGCCAAGATGTGGTGAGCTTTACTTACTAATAAGATAATGGCTTTGTGAGAAAAGAATTTACTTCAAGAGTAAGCAGACAGCTGTTTGGGAGGATATCAGTCATGAGAGGATACACTTCTTCAAGTTATCGCTGTAACCCACCTCTATATGAAGTGAACCAGGCAGCACCAAGTGGATATGACAGAGGTTAGGTGAACTGAACACCTGTGAGCTTGCAGAGCTTTTCTTTGTCACAGTTAACCATCCTTTTCAAGGGGATGTTGGCAGTGCTATTGTATCCAGGAATGTCTGGATTTGCACAGCAAAGATGCATATGGGCCTGGATTGCAGGTGGAGAAACGCTGTGAAAATGCAGTTGTGTTTAGTGGATAGATTAGTTAAAAAAAAAAAGGCACATGGCAGCAAACAAACTAGCAGCATTTTCTTTTCTTCTTCTTTGTTGATAATGAAGAAATTACAGTTTTCTCCATTCCGGTCCCTCTAAGGGGTTTCCTCCTCCACCCATGAAAACTCTCTGACTCCCATTTTCTAAGTCTCCACCCAGCACAACACACCTGAATCTGTGCAGAACAGCTGCAACCCACCGACATCTGATTGCTGGAGTGCCTTCAGCAACAGACTTTCCAAACAGCTGCCAGATTTCTGCCAGCAGAGAGGCTGACCTGGAGATTAGGGCTAGAGACACTTTATAGTATTCCTTCTTTACTCACTAAATATTTCACTGGAGTCACGCATTTCTCCTCCAGAAAGACTGTCATGTGGATTTAACCTCTACTGCTCCATGGAGAATAATATCGAGCAGTTTAAGCATTGAGTATTTTGAGAAAGGCTCTTCAGATAGCTCACAGAATTACAGAATGGGTAAGATTGGAAAGGACCAGTGAAGGTCCAACCAGCCTAGGCCAACCTCCTTGCTCAAGGAGGGACCAATAGACCAAGCTTACTCAGGATTGTGTCCAGACTGCTTCTGAATATTTCCAGAGAAGGAGACTCCACAACCTCTCTGGGCCATCTGTTCCATTTCTCAGTCACCCTCACAGCAAATAAGTTTTTGACGTGGGTGAACTATTCCCATTTACAGGAGGAGTCCATACCTAAGCATGATTGTTATCTTTTCCTAAGTACAGCTGCAGGATAAAAGAAAGCCTGGTAACATCTGAGGGCACAAATCCATATGTTATCTGCGCGGTGGTTACACATCGTAAAGAAATCATCTGTTCTTTCCACAGGTGCAACTCCTCCACAAGACTTAGTGAGATGCTCTGTGATAAACTTGGGTGGCACAGATGTTTACTTTGCCTGAAAGTCAACCAGCAAAATTTTAAAAAAGCATCCTATTGCCCAGTAGAGTTGTTTTTACAACAGCTGTCAGGATGAAGAGGGAAGAGTGGGTCAGCTGCTTCAAAAGAAGTACAAGGAATCTCAGTGAACATCACACGCGTCATCAAATATAGGAAAGTTAAAAATTAAAATGCATGGATTCATACCTAAAATAGCAAAATTTGACAAAAAGCTCATGGATGGCTTAATATACTACTCATAAGATAGCAGAAAGCACCACAGCATTTGGGCTGATTTCCTGTTTCACCTCAAACTATCAAAGAAAAAGATGCTCTTGGAAAATAATCAAGTGTGTCCTTCCAAAATCTGTGTTGAAATTAATGAAAGACCAGATCCTTTCTGACAAATCCACATCCATCATTTTTTACAGTGGATCCTCTAATTGCATATGAAGAAAACAAAAAAGTAGCCTCATTTTAAGCAGAAGCTGCTGCCCTTTAATGTAGGACAACAGGGAACAGGAAACCTTCTTTGGTTTTAATACTGAGCTCCCAGTTTCTCTCTTTGTGATGTGCACGCAACAATTCCGCATGTGTACATTTTTTAGGAAACAGCATTTAAATTGTTTCCATCACAAAATACTTAAAGAATGAATCTTGCAGACTGACTAAAAACATCTTTTTTGTTTTAACTTTCCAATTTAATAAGCAAATTATAAAATATAAGAACAGGTATTTTATTTTTAATATATGTTCATTGTCAATTAACACTAATAGGGCAAATAATTAAACTTGAATTATTAGGATAATTCCCTAAAGTTGAGAAACAGACACTGCCCTCCACTTTTAAATATGTCAGGAAGCAAGCTAATGATTTGACCCAGGCATTTCATTAATATGGCACAAGAAAAATATAAAAGAGTATATTTATGCACATATATAGACTTTACTGCAATGTAATTTGCCACTTGAGTACATTTTGGAAAGAAAACAATAAATCTGATGTACACAGAGATAAGAGTGATCATTAGAAAGCAGATAGAAGGAATATAGGTTTCATAAAGTGTTGTGCTTTAGTAAAACTCTAAAGACTGCATCTTACCATCACATCTGAAAAATTAATTCGTATTGGCTTTCTGTGCTGTGAACTCAAAGACTGGAAGAACTGTAATAAGCTACTCATGGATGTCACAGAATTTCCTTTTCAGACTACTTTGGTGTAAGGTATTTAATGACCTGGAAAACAAAGTAGATTAAATCTGAGTGCAATTATACATATTTTGGAGGGGTTTTCCGGTGGCCTCAAGTAACAAAGGGCAGTTATGGCTGACTGGTCACAGAAAACTCAAGTCAACTGCATTACAGAGAGGGCAGCAAACTGCCACAGGGAGGAGCAGCTGTGACAAAACTGACTACAAGAAGTAGGTCTCAACTAGATAGAAAAAGCGAAACAAAGTGAAAAAGAGCTACTGCATAGGTGTCTAACACCCAAATTCGGCCAGAAGCTGAATTTATGTAACATGCCACAGAAATATATCAGAAAAGATCAAGAGAAATGCCGCAGTCCTTAACCCAGCTAGGGAAAGGCAATTTGCCTTGTAAAGTTCCCTTTTGCTTCTACTGAATCCCACATACGGGCAAAACCCCAGGCATCCTGCCTGGGAAGGGCTCTGTCCCAGTTCCAAGAGTGACAATCCAGTCAATCCTGTGAGTGATCAAAGCAGATAAACCTCAGATCTGCAAAATACACGAATGCCTTTAGAAGGACCAGCAGACCCTACCCATGCCAGTAGCTGTAGCCAAACTACTGTGCCTCAGAAACCATCCAGAAAAGGAAGAAGTTAATTCCGGTCCTACTAAACAGCTACTCCTCACTTCCTCACCCCTCAGAAAAAACAATCATATACACAGAGCATTTTGAATTCTTAACAAAAAGTTATGTGACAGTTGGACAGCCTCACATGGCATCTATGTGTATTATAGCAACCACATAAGAGCCACAACTTGCATTTTGAATATAATTTAGAAGACTTAGTTTGCTCCCCTTCCCTTTATTAGTATTCTAAGTGTATGCAAAGAAAATACAATTGATGATTGAGTGAATTCAATCTAAAAGGAAAACAAAACTCCAATTAGACTTGTAGCAAATAAAAGAAAAACTGGTATGTTCGCTTAATTGAATATTACACTGAGAAGTTCATTAACTCCATTAACACTTCTCAGCATAAAATGGTGATTAAGTATCACAATTTTAAAGAACAACCTTTAAGATCATTCACTAAATATATTTAAATGACATTCACAGAAAAGAACATGACCTTTCATTGAATGGTCTTAATGAATTTAAGCTGAATATGGGAGATTCATGCTGGCTGACAAGATTTTTGAGGGTGAAGAAGAGGTAAAAAAAAAAAGTCAAAATTATATCAGTTTGTGTTAATTGATGCCATCTTGTAAAATTATTATAATATTAACTATTTCTATAAGTGGCCAGTATTCTCTGTGAGCTGGTCTGGGCTGGGATGTCTTAACGATGAGTTCTGAGTTTTGGGTCAGACCAGAGCACACAGGGACAAGACTACTCTAAGTTTGGAAGCACTCCTGCAAGGAAAAAGTGGACTATCAAAGCCAGTTCTCAACAAAACTAGAAAGGCTGAATCAATTGAAATTCTAAATCATAACAACAGCTGAAGCTGACGAAGAGGAGAATGAGGATTTCATCTTTTTAGTACTGCCTCTCTGTGTTTATTCTCCCCTTCCTCCTTTAAATTAAAAAATATTAAAAATTAATTAAAAGGCATTTCTAACTCTTTAATCATTCCATGTGTCTGCAAAGCCTGAGGCATTGCCTCAAACGCCACAAGGAAAGCAATGCCAAACAAAGAGCTTAAATATGAAACTTGGGAGAAAATCTACACTTACTGAATCCAGGCCAGCCACGGTGATGGGGATCTCAGCAGCAGCCACAAGCTGCCCTCAGGGTTCTGCTCAGGTTCAGAGAGCTGCAGAGCCTCCAGCTCCTGGGACACTGGCACTCGAAAAGCCAGAGCAAGGGCATCAGGGCAGGGTGCCAACATTGCCAATTCCACACTTTTTAAGCTGTGCCTCCTGCGGCAAGGAGGACCTCTGCCACAGTGCCAAGCTGCCACTAGGGCTCGGGCTGGGCTAGGGTTACGGTTAGGGTTGAGGGAATGAACGAGCCTACAGCTCCAGGAACACTGGGGCTGGGACAGGCATGCCAAGGCCATTCCGGCAGGGCCACAACATTGCTGCTCCTACATCTTTCAAATTTGGACCACCCATGGCTATGGGGCCATCAGCCCCAGTGACAAGATGCCATTCGGCTTCCACTTAGGCAGGAGAGGGCAAGAGAGCCTAGAGCTCCAGGCACACTGTGGCTGGAATATGCATGCCAAGAGGATCATGGCAGGGCCACAACAGCTTTCACATTAGGGCCACGCACAGGGGAGGGAACCTCAGCCACAGCGCCAAGCTTGGTCAAAGCTTCGAGAGAAAAAACATGCAATTGTGGAATGAAGTGAACCCAATGAAATGGAATGGAAGGGAAAGCAAGTGCATCGAATTGAGCTGAAACTTTTCATTGGATTCACTTCATTTTAGAATTTTTTGGATTTTCCAATTTTGTTTAATGTCATTATATTTCCTTTCCTGTCTTTCCATTTCTAGTAATTCCTTGAGTTCTTAAGGTATACAAAAAAGAAACTATTTACACAGAAAGCCCCCGACAATAAACTACACTTGATGGCTATCTCTGCCTTTTTTCCCCTGATTTAAAGGAACCCCTTCTCCCTTGAAGAGAGTGCCTTTCCCCTGCCAGAAGCAAGGACTCGAGGTGGTATCAAATAACATCCAGGTCACAGCCATGCCCTCTCCTAGCTATTGCAAAAAGTTAACCCTGTCCTGGCAAGAACCAGGACAATTTATCTGTCAGAAAGCACAAAAAAATTATTTTGCATTGTGTCATTATCTCCTAAGTTATTTTCCTTAATGACTAAAGGCACTGCTCAAGGTATGATAAGGAAAATATTTTTTTGCAACCAGTGACGAAAGCTGTCTTCCTCTATCATGGGTCCAGCCCCTTCCTGCTGTGATCTGTGCTCATTCAAACTCCTGCAGTCAGCACACACTATCACACCACACTCTCACATAAACCAACATACTAATCACAGTACCACCTAAAAACAGGAGGTAACCCTCCACACAGTTTCCCATATTTCTGCTCTTCTTGGGGATGGGATACAAGGGAGGAATAGCTCTCCTGCTAAGCAGTTCATAGAATCATGGAATGGTTTGGGTTGGAAGAGACTTTGAAGATTATGCAGCTCCAACGCCCCTGCCATGGGCAGGGATGCCACCCAGTGGATCAGGCTACTCAGGGACTCCTCCAATCTGGCCTTGAACATTTCCAAGGATGGGGCATTCACAGCTTCTCTGGGCAACCTGTTCCAGTGCATCACTGCTCTCACAGTAAAGAATGTCTCCTATCTGAATCTATCTGCTTTCAGTTTAAACAGGTGTGTGTTTGTGCTTCCTTTACTCTAAATTACTCTAAATGCTCCCTGGAAGTCTCTGACAGTAGAAGTAGATTTTGCTGAAAATAATTAACTTACATTGCATGGTGGAAGACAGATATACAGCCTGTGGAAATCAGGAAAATCCAAAAATTCTTGGCATTTAAAGCCAGTGATTTACAAAACTTACAACTTGACTTAATTATAAAGTCAATGAGGAAGAGTTCCCCTCAGCACAGTGAACACAGAAAAGGTACCTGGCCCCTGTCAGGGTCTGTAAAATGTTGCTGAAGCAGGGCTGAAGGAAAGAAGTAGTAAGTATCAAGTCACTTGTGGGCTAGCTGCCAAAGAGACATCACTTCTCAGATGTCTGGCAGTAAATAATCACTGAGCCAGCTTGACAGTGCAGTAGGAAAGTGAGGACACTGCCACATTTCACTCTCCAGCATGGCTGCAACAAGCCCAAGGCTTGCTGCTTGGCAAGTGAAACATTGCCATTAATTACTGACATTACAGGGAGAGGCTGATTGAGGCTGAAAAGCAGTTTTCTTCCCATTTCATTTGTCAGGAATACAAAAATCTGACTTCAGTGCTGGAACGTGAGTGTGGAAAAGATAAAACCAATAGCCATGTTATAGGGTGTGTCCAACCGTCTTGGCCAGAGCCACCAGTGAAGAAAATGCACAGGACAGTGCTGTTCTGGTCAGAAGGCAACAACGTAAACACATCAAATTCTGTCCAGTGCAACCCACAGGGCAAATCCCATACTGGCAGAATGAAGAAAGTTCATACTCCAATGCCAGAGGAACTGGGACAGCATTTATTTGCACTGGCTGTTATTTGCCCAGTCTTGTTTCGAAAAGCTGGCAGATGAAGGCCACTTTCTACCCATTCTAAGTGTTGAAATGTGTCTCAGAGGTTCAGGACTTAGTACATGGGCAGAGAAAAGAAAAAAACCACTAGTCCTTTTAATCTGACTTAGGGATTTGTCTGGAAGGAAGTTTGAATCCCTAAACCTTTTAGGACTGATGGAGATGATGTATTGCAGCGCAACCTCCCCATCCCCATCTGTGTGGAAGTGAGTATCTTCCACACAGACAAACTGAGTGCTGAAGACAAAAATGTTCAGATCTTGGTCGAACTTTGATCTAAAACTAAACAGAAACATGTATTATACTTTTAAGCATTCTCCTCACAGGTTGGTAGGTTGTACACTGAAGGTTACAGGAGATACAAATAAGCATGGAAAATTCAAACCTAAGTCCTCATGTGGAAAATAATTATTCAGTGGAGCTGCACAGATCCATTTTACAAACATCCAGCTAGAAAAATTAGAAAATACTACTCACAGACTCTTTTTGAAGGTAGCGTGGGATCACAAACCCATCACTCAAGAGTCCAGGACCAGCTGATTGCTTGAAATTAACTTGATAATTTAAGAAAGAATTCAACCTTAGCATATCTTTTGGTGAAGCAATCATCCATCACAGAATATATTCTGTGTTGCAAGGGACCCTCAAGGATCTTCAAGTCCAACTCTTNCGAGTCCATTCTTAAGTGAATGGCCCATAACAGGGATTGAACCCACAACCTTGACATTATCAGCACTGGGCTCTAACCAACTGAGCTAATCTCAGGGTCAATCAAAGACTTTTCACACTCTATTAGTTGAAGAAATGCCAACAGAAGTTATTTTTTTAACTATTTCTTTTGGTCTCATTTTTTATTGCTTTAAGGAGAAAAAATGCCACCAGGTTTATAAAAACTACCATTTAATTAAACAGTTTGAAATCAGAGGCTCCAAGAACATCACAAAGCAAATTTCTAGTTCAGCAAAATACAAGAGCACTCAACATCTTCAGAGAATTACAGCACATTGTTTTCATCACTCTCTTGAATCTCCAGCTTCTCTCTTTTAAGCTTCCAAAAAACCCCTGGTGATACCTGTACAAGACCTCTTCAGCACCCATACAAAAACTTAAAGACTGGAATGCCAAGGTAGTTGTAATTTCACCTGCACCATGCCCACATCCCCAGCTGAGGCAAACCAGTGTAGTTCTGCTAATCTTTCTAACACTCCAGCAGCACAGCCTTCGCTGTATCTAACTCAGCCAAGGTTATCACTCCACAGCCTCACTAATGGTCCTTGCTGATCTCATCATATTCCTGCTCTGTCTGGACAGCAGTGAAGTAAATCTCCAGCAGTGCAGGCTCTCCTTTCACACAAGCCACTGGAGTTTATTGAACAGCAGAACACACCTGTGGGCTGCACAGGGAAACTTTTTTCCCATGCTAAAGAACAGCAGTGCTGTTGCAAAGAGCCTGTTCCACCATGGGAGGTAAGAGGCAGGCAGCCGACTCCCAGGCTCACCTTCATTGAGTGCTCTGCATAAAACCAACGAGGCTCTGTGGGAATCAGAGTTGTAGTTGATCTACATGCAAGAGAACAGGATTACAAACACACCTGTTTTGCTGCCTCAGCATCAAGCCTGATCAGAAGATAAATGTACTTGCTGGATAGTGTAACCATTGTTGTTATCATGGAAAAAAAACCAGTGAAGCAGGACTGGTGAGAGAAAAAATTAATACTATGATTACGAAAACCAGTGAGTGTAGATATCTGCTTCTTGGGGGCCTGACCAAGGAGCATTTTTGCCCTTGTCTGTCGGGATGTCCCACCCTTATGGGGAAAGGAGTACCCAAGATTCCTAGATGCTCGTGGTTGAAAGGAATGACTGAAGAGGGTCTGCAAAAACTCGAAGATTTATTAGTAAATTACACACTTGGCACGGAAATTGGTATGTTAGTCCCTGACCTATTACGTAAGCACATGGCAGTGGGTTTTGGATAAAGGGGTAAGATAAAGAAGAGAGAAAGAAAGACAGAAGGAGAGGAGGAGGAGAGAAAACCAGTCTTGGTTTCAATGTCAGTCCAGCTGATGGGATGTCCAGGGTCCTGGGGATGCCACCCGGGCTTGGTGGGGGTACCTTTTTATAGATAGCTTTCCCTGCCCTGAAGATAGATTTCTCACTTTCTATGCAAATTACTTATTACACATAACCCATTCCTCTGGAAACGGGCAGAAGGGCTTCAGGGTTCTTTGATGGTCTTGATGCCTCCCTACAGCCCACGCCCACTTCTCATTCCTGCACTTGCAATGTACTGTGTTCTGCTTATCTTCAGGAACTAGAACAAGGATTTTATCCTGGAACATGCTGCACTACCTCTGCATGGCCCCCTCCTCCAGCCACACTCTGTTCTTTCTCACAGCAGGTTATTACTAACAATCCTTGGTCGGCTCCACATCCATCAGCTATTGCTGTTTGAGACATACACATTACCCCTGTATCTTCTGAGATTCTACATCTCTTGATACTTTTGTGGACATATTTAGAGATCATCGCCTTGATAAACTGAAAGGAATAATTCAAATGCTCTCTAGTGCTAGGTGAAGAGATGCTTTGGTTTTACAAGCTTAACAGTGTCAGCACCTTCAGTTGGCATTTTATATGCAATCCAGATTTATGAACAACTCATGATCTGGCAAAGACATGAAGATTAAAAGATTATATAAACAGATTTTCTGAATAGGCAGCTTTTTTGGCTTCAAGTCAAAGACGTTACAGAGAAATAGGATTTAAGAGGACACTCAGTGTATGTGATACCAGCAATATGCTATGTGGTAACACTATGCAGCTTTGAAGTGCTACAGTGAGTAACCAAAAATGGCATTAGTGTAATAATGCTAAATGGATAGTGCAGCCTGTATATCCCCTCCTGCTTACCATCTACCCATATTTTCAGTATCAAACTGGCGTTTATGAGCCCACCTTTTGTTTTCAATTTAGCACAACATCACTAGAAGAAGCAGATGAACTGGAAAGGGTTAGGTGATGGCAAAACCAGGGTGGTTGGTGTAACACAGGAGATCTGGACATCCTAAATGTGTTTGTACATGGACAAGGGCAACCTTCAGTTCAGAATTACCTCTCCATTATTGCTGAGTTGACACAGTACTGAGGGAGAGGGAACACAAAATACTATGTTTAGCAGGTGCTAGACGTGCCATGAACTATCACAGGCAACAGAGCACTCCAAAGAGTACTGAGTCCACCAGTAAAAAGCCAAAACCATCCAATTATTTCAATAGCAAAGAGCAAAGAAGTGATTTGTCAGTTTTTTGTTTACTTGCTGAGATGCAAAAGTACTTGTATCCATTGAAATTGTTGATAGAAATGCATGCACACTTGTAATATGCATTTTTCACACAGTATTGTGAATAGCACAGCTCGTGACTGTCATTCTGCAGTGCACTGTGCTTGATGGCTGTGGTTTATTCACAGACAGGAGCTGTGCCTGGCTGAAGGCTGCTTGGTTACCAACTTCCTCCATTGCAGTGGGGCTTTTCCTAGACTGCCTTGGGATTTTCCTCTGATTATGCTGACAGGAGTATGCTGGTACAATCCCTGGCTTTAATAGTGAGGTGCAGAACACATATATCTCATAAACGTGACAGTTACTTCGGCAGGAACTAATTTTACTTAAAGTATCACCTTAAAGTAAAACTAGTGTTTCTCTGCAGGAATCTTGTTTACATGGGCATCAAAACACAGCAGTTGTTATCTTTGTGGAGCTCGAGTTTGATGAAAGGCCACAAGCTGGACCCCTCACATAAATATCTGCTAAACATAGTAGAAACTAATTGTATTTTTTGCAGCTGACACTTCATGCTAAAAATAAAAATAGAATGTCATCTTGTCCCCTTGTCTGTCGAGACACATCAGCATGGAAATCTCTTACAGGTGCTTCCCCAAGACAGGAAAATTTAGCAGAACCACACAGGAATTTGGACATGGTCATTCCCACAAAGGCAAACCAAAACCTTAGTAATTATGCCAGAAAAGTTATGCAGCGAAATTCCCTTATGGACATTAGCTCTTATTTGAATATTTGCCTTATGCAAATAAATCCTTATAGAGCCTCAGATTTTTTTAATGCTCCTCAGGATTATTTCTCCTGTGTTCTAAATCTTCTCCTGGGAGAATTTTGTGTCGCAGTTCACTGAGAGAAGGTCTTTCAATTCTCAACATCCACCCATGGAGGTAATCTTGCATTTTGTGCTTAATATGAGCAATAAGGCTTTATGTACAGGTATAAGAAACAAAACAAACCAAAAAACCCAACAAAAACAAAAAAAAGGACATATGTACAATCTAAGAAAGAACAAAGAGAATTAATCTAGCTCTAGAAGTCTAAATCAACTTAAACGAATAAAAATACAATCATAAGCTAGAAAGCTCATTAAAATAAGTAAAAATAAAATTAACATTTTTAAGAGTGCTAATTAACCACTGGAACAATTTATGTTGACATATGGTAGATTTTTCACCATTTGCATACTTCAGATCTACACAGAGCTTCTTTCCAGCAAAGAACACTGCTGTTCACACAGTCGTGTGCTCAATATGGGAATTGTTGGATGAGAGATTCTGATCTTTATAGCGATACAGGCAGACCAAATATTGCAGTAGCCTGGTCTGACCCTGAAATCTGTGAATTTCCAGCACAGAAGAGCCATATGCAATTGAAGCAGCAGTAAATGGCACATCTGGTTGACTGCCTGAGGACAAGAGCAAGTTCCAGTTCAGGGAATCAGAAACGCTTGCTCTGGCACAGGTACTTGCAGAAGGCCATTTAGGACGGCACACTGTGCCAGCCACGAGCCTGCTCTCCTGGGGTTGTGCTCATGAACTGCCCATTCGACGGCCTGAGCTTTTCCTTTCTTCTACTGCAAAGAATAAAGAAAAACTGTATGTACATACACCCTTGTACATGCTGTTTTAAAAAGTGTTTTGGTTTTTTATAAAATGTCAACTATTACGGAGAACCCAGTAATTCCCATTGCACAATGATGCAGGTCTTTGGAGCGTTCATTGCCTACAGCAGGTACTTAATTGGCAAGTTGGGTTCAAGTAGGTAAAACCAATTAAAAAAACTCTCGAGCTTTAATAAACTGATACCCTATTGCTCACCCTTAGAACATCTCTTTTGAGAGGAAGTGCTTTACATCGTCCTCGTATGTTGTTTTATGTTGGTGCCCCTCGCTGCCAAGAAGCATGGAGCTAAAATGAAAATGCTGAAGTGCTTCCAGCATGAAGCTGCTCTTTTATGTAATTATGCCTGCTGCTAATAGGCCTTCCATTACAGCCATGGCACAGGTTTTGCTAATCCATGACAAATGATTGGTTGGAATTTAAAACACTGCTGCAAGCATACCAGTTTTCACACTGAGCTCAAATTGTCAGATTTCAAACACTTTCACCCTCCATAAGTGACAAGGTTGGGCCATGTTACAACAGCTATTACCTAAGGGAAGTGTTGAACTTATCACTCGAACTGTCCCTTGGGATTCACCTGAAAAGTACTTTACTGAAAATAATGAGACTGGCTCTGACCATTTCTGGTGTCAGTGTGAACTCCAAACTCAGACATCAGGCTCTAAAAATGGGCTTTGCTGCATAAATCCTGCCACTAACCAGCACTGCCTGTGGTGTGGCAGCTTGCCTTAACAGGTGAACTCATAGGTAATTCATCTTGAAATTTCTGACAAATCTCCTGTTAGAAAAACTTTAAAAGAAACCCTCATAAAAACTAAGAACATAAGCAGTACCTTGAATTGTACTCCAAGATGCTTGATTTGTTCTTATGTATTAGACAAAACCCACAATGAAAACATTTTCTGGTTTTGAAGTGCCATTCTATTTAAACCCTGACCTGTGACAGAGCTGTTGTCCAGAGACCCCCTCAGTTCCAAAGCTGTATTCTCATACACACTGCAGCTTGTTAGCTGACAGCCTGCAAGCCTAAGGAGAGGGGGGATTTAGCTAAATCAAGAGTGGGAGATTCAGCTAAATCAAGTTTCTCAGATAATTCTGAATTTTATTTTTTTAAAAAGCCAAATAAGCATTAAGTAAACAGGTGTGCAATAATGCAGGTGTCTACATGTGAGCCACAGTCTGCATGTCTGTTGATGTCAGTGAGGCTTAGACAGCCAAGCACCTCACCTAACAGAAGATGTGTTCTCACCAGCCCATGGAATCTTTGCACCACTGGCTGTAAGGAGTTGATGTTCATTCAGTTGTTTACTCATAAATCTCTGCTGCCCTCCCAACAGGACTACAGCATCCTGCAAAACCTGCCCTGGCAGCTGCATGAGTATCTCCCAGGCTTGCACCATACCCAGACCAGCCCTGGGTGGATGTCCCTGACAACACCACCCCAAGCAGCACAACGCACCTGAGAGTACAGAACAGGGCACACAGCCCTAAATATACCCAGAGCTCAGCAGCACTGCAGAGGCCCAGCTCTCCTGCAGACCCATGCATTTGAGGGCTGTGACCTTAAATAGCATTCTGCAGCTGATGAACTGAGGAAGAGCAATTTGTTCTTCTTCCTCGAACAGTACCTTAAAAAAGAATCCAACAAATTACAGCAAAAACCTCCACTAGAAATCATCTAGTTCATTTTTCTCCACAGGAATTGTTCTCTTTACCACTATCCCTACTTCATACTGCTTTAAGCAGCAGCTAATTAATGAAATAGGAAAACAAAGAAAAAAAACAACCCAAGAAGATGTCTCAGATTCAGTTGCACATCACATGTCCATGATTCCAGGAAAAGAGAAAGGGCCAAGATTAAGACAAAGTTCTCTTACATCACAACTTTAGCATCATTTAGCAAATGCAACTCCTTTTATACGAGATTATAATCACAGAAAGGGCTTTTTAATGTGCAAGGTGCACTTCCACACTGCCATCTTGTGTCAATAACCAGGTATGCTGAACTTGAGAGCCCAACATGCTCCAAATACTTCAGCAAGGATCAAAACAGACAAATACAACATTCATTAGGTGAGTTCCTCTGCCTGTTCCCCTCCAAGGGAAGGAGAGCATAAAGAATTTTTGTTACTCACATTTGCCAATGTGAATTAGTAAATGCAGATTTGAAGGACTCTTGTTTAAACCAGGACATTAACAAGGATGGAAACTCAGCTTCAACTCTTCAAGAGTTTCAACTTCAGCTCTTTGAGGCCCACTAAATTTGAAATCCCGCTCATTTGCATACAAGCAACCTTATGAAATAACCCTGTCTTTTTGCAGATACTTTGTGGGAAAATGAAATTGGACCCCTCATGGAAGTACTTGACACCATTTAGGAGAAGCCAGCCTGGCTCAGAGCACACCACTCCAGGCTGCGGGACACTAGTTAGGCAGCATTGCAGACCACGGGTTGCTGAATTTTCTCTCCTTCCATTTTCCACCACCAGCCAATTTCCATGCCCAAATGATTCCCATGGAGAGGGAAACATGGCTGGGCTTAAGGTGCAAAAGACAGCATCGCCATCCCTAAATTTTCTCACAGTTTTGCTGCATAACACAGAGCTGGGAGAGGGGGAGTAATGGATAGGCTAAGATACATTCATTGGTTAGAGGTTGAGAAATTTTGACTTGTGACCAAAAAAAAAAAAAAAAAAAAAAAAAAAAAATTGTCTCTCAGTGTATTTCAGGGCTGGTAGTGGAGACTGTAGGTATCTGGAATTTGGGGGGCGGGGGACAGGGGTTCATTGGTTCATTATTGTAGATGCTGTCTACAATAAAAGAAGTCTGAAAACTACCATCTCCATCAGGTATGTGCCTTAACAGAGAGCCAGATCTGCACAGCACCTAAATCAGATTCCTATTCTGAACAGCTCTCGGAGAAGCAAGCTTCTTCCACAAGCAGCAGAGAGGACTCCAGAGAGCTGTGTGAGCAGGCAGTGTGACTATCCCTCCATAGTTTGTACCTGAACACTAGGGTCTTCACATCCCAGTGCTCTCATCTGTGGTCTACTTACCACAACAGTTGTACTTACCACACATGTTGTACTTACCACAACAGCAAAAACCAAATTAAATATCTTTACCAGTCCTTAACTGAATACCAAAAACCAGGGCCAAGTTCAGTCAATGAAGCATTTTAGATTTTTATGAGAATTTTTAAAGCAAAAGTTAAAAATAATGTTTGGCACTGTAATTCAGCAAGCAGCATTCAGTTACAAGCAGGAGAAATTACAGGAGTACAGGTGAAGTTGTCCCACTGCGGCAAAACAGCACGATCTTCCCTTGTTGCCCCAGCTACCACAGCCACAATCTCCCTTCCCAGTCTGTGAGCTCTCCTTACCCACCCCCTCCAAAATCCCCTGAGAGCAAGGAGGGCCCTAAGCTGCTTTGGCAGCCTCGCTGCAGCTCTCCATGGTGCCATATACAAGCTCACGCTCAAGAGCCCTTCGACACCTCCCAGCTTCCTCAATTTTACCCACAAAACGCTCCCCCAGATTCCTCTGATCCACAGCCTATGTTTCTTCACTGCTTCCAAGGATATGGACACAGAAGGGTACATAACCAGGCATGAAAGGATTTGGGGAAGCCACTGACCAAAACAATTTGGAAGCCACCACTGAGACATAGCACATATTCCAGCTGTGTTTTCAAGAGGAGCAGAACCTAACCCAAAAATATTTTCAGCACTTCATTTCTCACAACAGCAGAGAAATTTTGAGGAACATCCACCTCTTTCAACTGTTTTTTCAGGGATGAGCATATAGTCTCACCACTGGTACTGAATGCTCAAGGGAAAGAGCATGAGGAGCTTGATGAAAAAGCTGTACACAGACTTTGACATCAACTACAAAGGAAAAGAGAAAAGGAAGAACTATTGTTCTTGCATATATTTAGGTGAACAACTTAATCCTGTCAGAACAAATACTTTTCCCAAGATGAAAATCAAACAATTTTATATTTCCATACATTACCTTAGACATGTTTAGCTGAACAGAAAGGACAAAAACTTCTAATAAATGCAACGTCAAATTTTTTTATTTACAAATATATGGTAATTCAACAACCGTTCTCCACTCAGTTTTCAGAGGAAAAAGTGATAGTTACATTTCCAAATGGGAAAAGAAAACTCTCTCCCTTAAATGGATTCCACAGAATATTATGCCAACACCACTGAGCAAACAGATTATTCTTTGTATTTAGGTTTCAAAAAAGCACATAATTTTAGAAACCATCATATGGAAAGCAAACACATTTGTGTGCATTTAAATGCAGCTTCATATTAACCTAGAGAATTCACTTTCAGTATATGTCAAAAATAAAGACAGCAATTGCAAATATATATTTATATTAGCTATTTCTCTAATGCTCATTTCAAGAGCTTAGAAACAAAATACCCTCTTCATATACCATTGGAAAGTCAACTAGTTGATTATAAGCCTCAAAAATATTTTGAAGTTATTACTGAAAATATACTTATTCTCTCTTGTGCTCTCGGTACTTGAAGCTGAAAATGTGAAAGAATTTTTCCCAGCTATTTCCTTACTGCAATTACTTTCTTATAAATAAAAATAGTTATATGAAGAATACAAGGTATTGCTATGAAGACTAGACAAGCAAGAGTTACTCTTAGAAAAAAACACACATACACACAATATATATATTTATAGATCTACATCAGCAGCAATCACCTCTTCTTGTATCTGCAACAGTGGTTTCATATCTTCATTTGCTTCACATGGAGGTTGGTTGTCCAGCTGTTAGGGAAAGACAAAAGAAACTGTAAGCAAAGTCTAGTTACTGAAGAATCTTTGTGACAACAATTAACATTTTTAAGTGTAAAATATTCAGAAAATGGTATTTCAAATACTTTTTGAAAATGGTAACACATACTAAGGTATACATTCTGAATCGAGCAATCCAAATTTAACGAACAATACAAATTTGTGTTGAATCCAATTATAGCACTGCAAGTATTCCAGGCCAAGTAATATTCCACAGAACATGCACCTTACCAAATTCTTAAGAATTATTTTTAGTATTAACATAGAGACAGAGTGACAGTTTTTTCTAAATTTACCCTTCAATAATGAAATTAAAATTTGCTAAATGACTGTAACAATATAAAGAAATTTTTAATCCTCTCTCTGCATATTTTTGTGGGTATCTGGCAATACAGTGGTGTTTCAGTAGAACATTCCAAGTTTAAATCACAGAATTAACACAAAAATGTGCAAAAATATCACTCCATAAAATTGCAAAGTGAAAATTAATAACCCTATGGTTTATCAAACCTTTTAGCCTACATGTTCACATTCCAAACTAACAAATAATTAGCCAGGTTGATGTCAAATGCCAACTGCAAAAAATAGTAATCCACATCACAGGCCAGTGCTGTGCTGCCAATACATTTTCACTACAGTAATTGCATAGCTGGTTTTTGTATTATTCAAATAGCTGATTTCAATTACTAATCACTAATTGGAATACTTTGTTCTGTACCTACAAGTTCTTACAACTCCTGATTTTACTTGTATCTCATACAATTATGCTTTGAGGTGCCCACTGGCCCAAGTAGATGCAGTCTGAAGGGAAGGGAATAGAAACGTTTCCTCACAGATCAGCTCTGCTTCTGAAAGGCACTGCTGTGACTTTTTGGGCTGTAACGTCAAAGAGAGACTAAATAGCAATTCATCCATAATAAAATTACTTATCCAACTCATCCAACAATATCCCCCCCCCAAAAGAAAAGACAGAGATAAAAATAACATGTGCAAGCTCCAGAGTGAATCTCTCACACCTCTGGGTGCTTCAAATAGGAACACAGTCACTTCAGTGTAGTCTTGTCATCAACAAGGAGATACATTCTCCAAACATTAACGCAGAGATGGTATGACCCAGTGCCCTGGATCACCTCCAGATGGAAGGGAGTAATTCTCTTCCTCCTTCCACTGATCACAGTGGCACCCTTGCATGTCACATTAGCCTCTGTGAATGCGCTGTTACCCTCACGAGGTGTTGTGCTTTCTGGTTTTAGCTTGGGTGCCACAGAATCATTTCTGTGGCTTCTCTTCATGGAAGTCAAGAAGAGCCTACAAACAGCAGCAGCATCAGATGCAGAGCTTCTCTTTTCCTGAGCTAGGTTTCACAGCCAGCAGCTGCCCAGTTCCTGCTCAAACACTGTAGCATGAATATCCTGTTCCCTTCACTGCCTTCCAATCCACTGTGAGAAAAATGTGCCAGGCTCATAAAGAAACACGGACATTTTTCCCAGGAAGTAATTCAGAAATTATTTCCCTTCCCTGATTTTTATCACCCTAGAGAATTCCATATTTGCTACATAAAAAAAGAGCCGTATAAAACTCCCGACACTTATCAAAATTAGGAGGTTGTCTACCATCATCTACGACAGCAGGAAAAAAAGACCTAAATACCACTATACAAAGCCTTAACGCCATGCTCCAGTAAATCAGAATTCTGCAAACCATAAGAAGGAAAAAAATTATACTGCACCTTTTAATTAAGATCTGTAAGTAAATCAATTCCTCCTGAACTTGTACCTAAACGAATAACCAATTACAGACCTATAATTCCAATAATAATAGCATCGCAAAAAGAAACCAGCATTTGTGCCATCTGCACAAGATAAACTAATTGCTTTCCAGGTATGCATTAGGACTGAATTAAATACATATTTCAGCTTACTTTTTAAGAAAATGTAGACATTTTTTCAAAAAGGCTTCTCTGTTATCAAGACAAGCCTGTTTAGCACCTGACAGCTCCTTGACACCACTTTCTCAGATCTATGAAGAAAGGAAGATGACTATACCATGTTTTCTGCTTGAAACTGTGTAATAACAACTTGGTAAAATCAGCTACCAGAGAGTCAGAAGTTAGGAATGACTACAAAAGACAGAAACTGGCAATCAAACCTCGCTGAACCTATTCACTAACTTAAAGCTAAACATGAAAGCTATCAAGTGGCTCAGCTGTGCAAACACTTGAGGTTGTACAGCACAGAGAAGAACTACAGTCATGCACACTGCAGCTGGATTGCCTTACTTTTAAATCTGATATAGCAGTCATTGCAGAAGAGTTTGTTGTTTCGGATCCTGACTTCAGCTCCAGAGCGGGATCCACCAAGGTCACATCCACAGGCAACACACTGTATCACACATGAATAATTAGCAACTCCTTCCAAAATATTAAGAAACAAAAATGCTGTTCAAAAGCAGCTCAGATTAAGCTCAACAAAGCTTGAACCATAACCCCACAATCACTAGAAGCAAATGTACAACGATTAGTAGATCAAAATGCAACCAACCCTGAGGAAGTATTTTAAGGCGACGACTGGACAATGAATAGCAGAGATACACCAAGTAAGCAAACATAAAGCAGACGGTTTTTAAAGATTAGTTCATTAAATCTAATTTGAACTTTGGTTTCTCTGAAAACTAAAACTGGTTTGGCACAAAAAAAATTTGTTCTCTAGACGGCAACAGGATTTTTGGCACAGAACACCTGGGTGTGCTACTTGCAGATTTCCATGCGGCACTACATGCTGCTGGTGTCCTCAGCCCGTTGGCACTCGAAGCAGCAAATACTCAGGCACTCCCAATTTCCTGGGTTTGCATCATCGAAACAAGTTCTGATTTGGAGAGATGGGGCTGATTTAATTTTTCTTGCATAAACGCATAAGAGGCTTGACCGCTGCCATGCTAACATTAAACTATTTAGCTATGGTGGCTAAACACGTACTTGCTGTGAATATGAACCACATCTGGAAGGAATGTAATCCAAGACATTATACTTCCCTTACTGAATTTACGAAGGACAGACAGTTTCCCTGGTTAACCAAGTAATGAATCTTTTGCATGGCAGTCTGTTCAACAGCTCGTTAATTTTCAGAAATTTGAAAAACAGAAACTTGGCATTTTCTTATGTAGGTTATGAGCTACAGGTAAATTGTCTCACACAGAATACGTGTCCTACAGAAAAGAGAATGGAGACTGATCACTATGGATTAGTCCTCTCCCTCCTGCTCAGGTAGGCAGGACCAGGAAGAGCTTGGAGTCAATCCCTAGTAATACCCCAGCTGATGCATTTGAGCTGGGCACAGAAGAAAAGTGTTCTGAACCAGGCATAGAATCTCTTTCTTGAAGTCAGGGAAGAAGTAGGGTCCAACAGCACCTGCATGTCATAGTCTAGCTCCTCATCTAGTCTGAGGGCAGGGGAACAGGACTGCTTTGCTGTCTTTTGCAGGCAGACATTTATTCTTTCAGCTCTGCAAATGCCCCAAGCTGATGGGAAATCATGAAAGCAGGTCTAGGTCTCAGTGGTGGGCATGCGCTCATACACCTAGTTTCTGACTAGGGCTGAGTAGCACCTTTTGGTTTTGTTCTGGGATTTATGCTGCCACGTTGAACTCTTCCAACATGCCTTTACCTGGAAAACACCACATGAACACTGTCTGCTAAGGTTAGCTTAGAAAGGATGGGTCGTCTTAAATTATTCAATTGCCAAGGTCCAGGCTGAGATTTTATTTTTTTTTTAGAGGAGCTGCTTCCACCACTCTGGAAGAAGAGGTTCAGCGTTTTCTGATATTTTGCCACCTATTCGAAGAAGGAAATCTTTGATCTCACAGTCAATGTGCTCATCTTACTTATCAAAGTCCTACTTGTTAGCTCTGGCATTTAAGAAACACTTCTAGAGCTGAGTGCTAAATGCCTGCAAATGGGACTGCCTCATGGAAATATGCATGCACCACGCTGTCAAGAGTAGAAGGCAAAGCAGGTGATTAGTAAGAACCCCTGTGAGCATAACACTGAGTAGCCATGCGTGCTCCTGATTAGTTGCTGTTCCTTCACGATGTGACTCCCATCTCTCACCTTAAAGCAATGTAAATGATAACAAAGACCAAGAGACTCAATGATCATGGCTGCTCCTTTGCCCAGAATGTTATTACAGTATGAACAGATTTTCTTCCCACTGACTGACCTAAATATAGAATGAAAAACCTTAAAACCAGCTTGAAAATGTTTAAAAGACAAAGAAGAGTCATCAAATACTTTTTGAGATTAAAAATAAAAAACACATGGATAAAAACTGGACTATTAGGCTGCTTGAGGTAAATAAACTGAAAATTAATATTATTTAGAGTAGATCGGAAGGCTGAAGTGTTATAATTTAGATCAAATTTACATAGGAACAAGTTAAGAAATTCTGTCACATTCTTGGCACATATTTCATTGTATAAAATACCTTCTACAAATAAAAAGTGTTCTGTTAAGTTTGGAGAGTAAGAAAACAGGTTTTGTGCTCCCACCTTCTTAGTTGTGGGGAACTATCAAGAAGGCTAAGTTTTAGCAAGCGCCCCTTCCAAGTTAGATAAAAGAAGGCTAGTCCTGGACATAAAATATGTTAACTCTTTGAACGTAAGCCATACGGAGGTCAGTTTCCATAGATCTACCAAGGAGTTAGCAAATGGAAGTGAGAACAAGATAAGCAAATATGGTTAAGAAGGTAATTTTCTTACATCATAAAGAATGTAAAAGACTAGCTTAAAAAAAAAAAAAAAAGGTCAATTTATCACTAAGTGCCTGAGAGTATAAGAGCTAGTGAAGTAGTGTTCACTGTTGTTATATATAACACATGTAATTCTGTGTGGGATGATTCTCTGGAGTATTATCCCAAGGTATTTTTAAAATGTTTCAAGTACATAAAACAGCAGAGTTATCTACCCTACCACAGCTGAATTCCATCTTTGTTTCAAAATATGTTGCAATTCTTGCTTTCGCCTCCTAGATTAAAATCAACATCCTACTCTGTAATTCTCCAGGGTCATGGGTTATGAGCATTCCTCAGTGCTCCTCAAGATGATATTGACCACATGCCAGGAAGCGGGGAGGAGAGACCAAGATGAGGGTCATAAAGCGTGGGTTTCAGGAATCTTTTGTTAAAACAAACCAAGGAAAAGAAATGTCAGAAATGCCATCTGGAATAGACTTTTGCTAATCGTTTTGGTAACCAACACACAGCTCAGAGACTGCAGATTGATTATTCAAGTTCCTTTGTTTTTTTAACCAGTGTCAAGCAGTGATGACAAACCTGGGGAATTTTCTGAGTGACTGGAGTAGGGAGGTAATACCAGTCTGTATTTCCACTGTTCCCTCCGGCCAGAAAACTCCAGGTACTTGTTAATCAATGTTATGGGCAAGAACACTGCTGTTAGCCCAGCATATACACGAAGTCTGCTCTTTAGTGCTGGCCTAACGTTTGTACCTTCCCGGAAAAAGGGCACCCACTCACCTGCTGCGTGTCTGGGACCCTGACTGGGAAGCAGAGAGGGGAGACTGAGCCCGGGGAGCTGTCTGGGATGTGGAGGGGGCTCTTGCAGAGGAGGCCACAGGAGGTGCTTTGCTGGAGGAAGGAGTGCACATGTAGGCTCGGTTTGAAGTGGACACCGGGCGACTAAAATCTTGACTGGAAGATAGAGATGAAGAGGATGCAGACTGGTTCAGCCGTGAGTGGTGCCTCCATGACCTCACTCCTGAAGAATCAAGATTGTCCAAAGACTCCCCTCTGTAACAGAGATACAAGCACCTCAAATGTAAATGGCAGTACGGATGGAGCAACAGCCCTATATGCTGATTTTTTAAAGAGAAAGCCATTATCCTTGCATTTTTAATATTTTCTAGGATGAATGTTTGTTTGATCACTCTGAGCAATATTCTTCATGTACTGATTTAAAATGTATGAGTAGCAAATTATCCTTTGTGTCCAGCTGTAGCTCTCATGGGAAAAAAGAGGCGAGGCAAAAGAGGTGGCACTTGACAACTACTTAATAAAAGCAAAACACTTCACTGCAGCCTTATCAGGGTGAATTGTATCAAAATCCACAGTACAGGAACAGACCTCAGATACCAGGTTTGTTTGTTTTCTCCTAGGGATACCAGACCAAAAATAATCCATCCAGACTGGATAGCATCACCCAGGTACAAGGTGTTGGCCCAATAACCAAACACTCTCCTGACTGACAACTTGGCTGTTTCCTAAGTGATAAATCCAACATTCATATATTAAATAAAGCAAAAATAAACTATCCAAACTTTCTAACGTATTTCTGTGCTGAAAAAGGTATACTCCCTAGCCACAACAATTTTCTTCCAAAACAGGTTGTCATGCTGAAATCCTAAACACATCTGTCAATGACAAGGCACACTATTGATTTCCATTGCTGCTGTACCAACCAAGAAATAAGCAGCTGAGTTATTTACAGGTCACATCCACATTCCTTATTTGCAAAAAACCCATTTAATCCCAGCTGTAATACAGGGACTTTCTTCTATCTGTACTGCTGTGCAGTCTACCTTACAGCATTTCACAGACTCAGTTTGTTTCTATGCTCTGTAATATAAGCTGAAGTTTAGAATAACCAAACAAAAATGTTTGATGAGAGACAGAGTTAATTTTTAATGCAATTCCTACCTCCTCATACTACTGCTGTACAGACTAACGGGCTCCTTATGTATACTGGCACTGCGCTGCCTAATCCAGCTGCTGTCCGTGTGTAGAGATGTTTTCTTTCTCATTTCCTGAAGGATTTGCTGTCTCTCCAACTCTGCTGCAGACAGATTTTGCTCCTTCTGAGACTTCTTCTGCGACTCACCCATGTTCCAGGACCTCTCCGAATACTTGCTCTGGGTACCTGTGCAGACAACATGTGCAAACATCAGCTAGACACCTCAAGGCACAAAAGCAGTAATCGTCCTGTCAGCACTCTGGCTATAATTCCAAGAGCTATTGTTCATCACTCCATTCACAAGTTATTCCAGTTCCCTTTTACAGCCAGGTAAAGCTTGTCAATACACCATTACTAAATTTTTTTTGCTTGTATTTCCATTAATGTAGCCTTTCATATGATGCTTAATTTAAATACATTTTCCTTCACTTCCTAAGTGTATATGCACAGACATTTGTGCGTAGACACTCCTCTTTTTAAAAGGGCATGACCTCTTTTAGTGCCATAATTTGGACTCTTCCTCCAATACAAACTGAACCATGTGTAAAATACATGGTTAAATAACAGGATACCTTCTTTCTCTTTAAGAGAAAACTCTTTTCTTCTGTAAGTTGTCTCTGTTTCCAATAATTTCTTTCTTTCTTTCTTCAAGGCACTAAACACACTGCTTTATATTGCTTTATATAGATATAAAGGGGAGAGGGAAATCTTTCAGATAATTTCTCTGTTATTTGGATTATGTGTTAACTACTGAGTTGAAGTGAAATTTATGGTATAGATGGTCTTTGAAAATTTGGAAGGGGAAACAAATAAGCAATCTTTCTCCAATAGGTGCTGACATATCAGAAGGCAACAATTTTTTATTTCCTAGATCCAGTACCTACTCTTTATAGTAAAAATAATTAAGAAAATTACTCAGCAATAAGTCATTCAATTGAAATTTCAATCCTTTTAAATGCTGCTCTGACTATAGATTAGCTCTTGGATTTATTGGTACAGATTATCATTATAAAATACTGTGGAAGTTTACTTTCTCTTTAGTTTCAATGACAGTGCTTTAATGTATGAAAGCAACATTTTTAATCTGCAATATATCTCCTGAATTTATCTACTTTGATTACTTGTGATTACCTTTTTTAACCATGTTTTAGACACAAAAGTAGCTTGCAGGCATTTCTGACTGTAACATATTTATAAAATTGGTTTGTTTGCTTTGCACATAATTCCTGTAATATAAGCAAAGTCACATAACTGAACTGGAGTCCAGGACACAAGCCATTGTGACATACTGAGAGCTGACTTCTTGCTCTGTTAGTACTACACTAACTGAAATGAAGAAGACAAAAAAGTGTATTAAATACATTCAGCATCTTGGTATGTGCAGCTTTTTTTTTTTGTTGGCAGAGTCAATGTATCAAAACTACATATATCTTCAATGATACAACTGTGTGATTGATTTAATCTCATGTACATATCAGTCAAATTTAGGCATCTAAGAGCCAGTTGTAATCATTGCTACTGATATCTTCAAGAGGGCAGTTAACCACATTTTTCCTTGGCTTTTGGGTTGGCTGTATGATTTTCCTCTCACTGTTGAAAGTTCATTAAATTGGGGCATAGTATGAATTTACAATGCAGCTATCAAAAAGCATTCTGAAAATTAATTTTCTTAGGATGACTCTATGTACACATCTTATTTTTTTTCTCCTACTCTCCTCCATCCCTACCTGCCTAAAAAAATTAAACATAATGGAAAGTATACAGTACTTACCATTTCGGATTGTGTTGAATTCATTCAGTTCTGTAGTTGACTTTGATTTATTCCTAAGGATATAAAAACATAAATTTCTCTATCTTAATTACAAGACCTCATTACAGACAAAGCTCTTATCATTGCAGATGATAGAACCGCAGTCCTTTTTTTTTTACCATCCCTCCCATCAACAGCTTATGCTGTGCTTAAAACAAGACAAAAAATACCTGAAGACCAAGAGGATACAAAAGGAAAAAAATATGTCAATATTTAGATGTCAATAGATAATCACCAATTAAAAGTTAAAATTTCGTACTGAAAGTTGTCAGCGCTTGAGGTATAAGGAACAGATCACTTTACTTGTTTCAACAAAAACATGTAACAAACCAAGTCCTTTCCTGTGGAAGCTTTGTGAAGACTACAGTCAGACAAAGAAGTGAGAACTTTCAGAGTAGATTTACAATTGATTTGGCTTCATGAGAAACTTAAATCATACTTCATTACTGTTACTAGACCGTAAGCAAAATACTTCCTCAAACACGGCATGCAGATTGTTTTCGGAAAAAAAATTTTGTTCACTACTTATACCTAGCAGCATAATTTTTAAATGAGTTTTAGCCAAGAAATGTCATTCAACAAATGTCATATACAGGAAGACAAATGGCAAAAAGTTGGTTTTCTAACAGTACAGAGCAGGAGCTTCAGCAACACCTCTGTGCTGTATTATTAGTCTCCAGTAGTACAGCCAATTTTTTAGTTTAAAATAACTCACAAAGGAACAGACATCCTTTGCTTGGTCCTAACTCAAAGCTACTACATTACTGTGTTCACATGTACAGCATAAGCCATGTTTTGAGGGAGTCTCGTCCTTTATCTATAGATAAATGAAGCATAAATGACATCACATCTTGCTTCCTTAAGTTCTTACTGTCTGTCTTATGGTATGGACCTATTTTATTATTTATTTAAGAAGATGGAACAGTTTCACAGATGCCTGTAGTGAAGAAAAAAGCAGTGTCCTCCTCACACACACATCCAAGATGTAACTATTTAGTGCATGCTCCTTCTGAAGTTAGATCTAGATCTTCCATTATTAACAGATCAATTACTTGTACCCTGTAATTTTTGGAGTTCCTCTTTATATAAGAAAGGTATGCTCACTTCAACTATGAGAAGTGATCAAATACACAGCAGAAGTCCTCTTCCAGAACTACTGTGAGATGCAATCCAAAACAAAGGCTTGATTTGTAAAGTAAAAAATTGTAACTTAAAAATAACTTTTGTAAATTACAAGGGCAACATCCACTATCTCCCTGCTAAATATGCTGCTGCTGCCCCTGATGCCTTTTCCTGGTCTTAGAAAATGAAAGCCAGAGACGGTTAAAGGGTGAGGGGGTTGTTTACCTCGGTATCTTTAATAGGATCCTAACGATACATCACTTCACCAAGGTGGAGCGCGTCGCAACGCACATCCACAGTAAATCGCGTACACAATTTATAGACCTTACACATTAACATATCTAACAAGGGGGCCCAATAAGGGGGCTTGGGTGGGCTAATTTCTAGTTTAGAGAATATGTTCTACTAGGAGACCCTGGCCCCCAAGATAGTAGAATGTTTGGTCTCCTGGCTATGTAGTTTCTGGGGTGTTTGGTCTCCTGGCCCTACAAACACTAGAACTATGCTAAGTTAGCAGACTTACAGAATTACAAGTATGCATGCTAATACTTGTGGATACATAGAACTGTGTAAAAGGTATAAAAAAGAAAAAGCAAAAATCATCTTGGCATCACCTCTTACTTCCCTTCTTGTTTACTCTCTCAAGTTGCACAACCCTAATTAGGATGACTGCACCTTAGTTTGTAGAGCGCACTATGACACAACCACAAGAGTATCTGAAATTGTTTTCCAGCCAGGTAAGTCTGGTACCACCCACCTATTTACCTCCTCACAGTTTTGTTTCTCCCAGTAGAATCCCACTGACTAAGTTGCTTACAACACAGCATATAATTTGGCAAAAGTTTGGCTGCTTGTTTTTTCAATATGAAAACATGCCATAAAAACTGGAAAACACAGCAGCAATCCAAAGTTTTTACATTTAGCTGCTATGACTAAAGTTTATTAGAATTTTAAAAGTTTTCTAACAAAGAAATGGTGATGTTACAGTTGGGTGTTGAGATTCACTATCAGACATACCTGTCAGCAAATGACTGGCCAGGTTGCTCCCCAATGGTTTTAGAAACTTCATAACGCTCATAATGCCTATTGGAAAAAAAAGATACGTTATGTTCATATACAGAAAAATACACACATAGACATAAATAGCTCCTAAGGGAAATATTCAAAATAGATCCTTAAGGGAAAAAAACCAGTTTAAGTTAAGCCCCCCAAACAGTTAAAGTTCTAAGGAGTCTTAATTTAACAGTCAGAAATACAACTGATAAAAGAAGGTAGAAAAAGAAAAGTTGTCAGAAAAACTGCCTGAAATTACATTTTTGTGAAGTGACATGGAATCCAAACATAAGCATGCCAGAATGGTTATTGCTGAAGATGTTTCAACTATGTATTGATTCAATTTCTTATTACCTGTCAATGACAGGATGGCCAGCTCGATCCTCTATTGTTTTAGATACTTCATAGCGCTCGTAATGTCTAGAACCAAAATAAAGATAAAAACACACATTAAAAAAAATTCTAGAAACTGAGCAAACAGTAAGTACACCCAGAGAAAACTAAGAAAGTTCAGATGTGTTAAAGACTAAGACTAAGGTGCTGCAAAAATTACAAGCATCAGTATACAACAGTGATTATCCCATCCATTTCAAAGACAGGAGGAAAGTTCTATCCAAGCACAGCAGTTCTCTAAAAATTCCATTTTTATTCTAGAAGACTGTACAGGTGCAGCTTATAAACTCACAAAGTTCCAGAGACAGCACTCTTCAGCTGCCTGCCCCTCAGTGCACTTTGCAGCAAGTATCATGCCTTTGCAGGTGTTTATGGAACATTTCAGATTTCAAGTCCTACCTTTGGATATCATCTTATAGGAAATATTTAACACCAGATATTTTAAAGCCCAGTTTCACTGAACTGGCTCCTTTACTACTAAGCAAAACCACCTGTGTTTAGTAAAACACATCCTTTGGCAGCAACCTCAGAAGCAATGAAATCGCTGTGGACTAAAGAATGTACCAAGGATTTAGGTATGCAGATATTACAGCAGCTTAATAAGTTACCGCACAAAGTCCTATTATTTTGCAACTGGGACAAGCTAAAACTGTAAAGTTACCCTGGCTCTGCTGCCAAGAAGAACCTGTTCAGCCATTGCAGCACCGTGTCTCTGCTTTGCTCAGCAGGCATACCAAGTAGCACTCACTTAGATTAAGCTAAAGTAACTCTGGGTCTTACAAGTCTTACAACCTCCTCTGCAAATATACGCAGCTTTTTACTTTCTGCTAAGACTTAGCTTGATACCATGTATTATCTTCATTCATCTCTTATTACTTACATAAGGAAAGGAGAAAAACCTCAAGAGAAACTACAAGTCACAAGTCATACACAAGACAGTAAGGTAAACGCAGACAAAATAAGGAAAAGTTACTGGTTTAATCTGTTTCAGACAGATTAATCTCCTGTAACAGTAGCCTGAAAACTTCTGGGCAAGAACACAAACTTGCAAACTAATACATGGGGATTTGTTTGTTTATTTTTTAAATTAAGCTGCTAAAGAAGGTAAAGGAGATAAAAAATATATCTGCAGTGGATATTTCTAACAGGCTACAATATGTAAGCCAGTAACGGTTCACTCATATACCATGATATCCCTCACTGACAAATTAACCCAGTAGTTAAATTGCAATTAAGCTTTATTGTTACGCTGTTGAATTCAAATGAGAGAGAAATCTGGAAAAATCAGTCACGCATTTGTTGGAAAAGTGTTAACTTGGTATTTCTTCTGGAAGCTCTGTATGTTGAGTCACTGGTTCTCAATTTACAGGCTTGCGCACAATTCTTACAAAATTTTCTCATTAAGTGCTTCAGATCATCTTTCATTTGGCTGTAATTACTGTATTTACACATCCCATTTAAAAAAAGAAAAAGCTGAAGTAGGGTAATATAGCACTTGATTCTCGGGGAAGGACTTTGTGTTATGCCTGATCCTTCTGTCTTTTGGAAAGAAAGACTATCATACGGTATTTTGCGCCTACTGATTGCCGTATGAATCTTACATGAACACCCTTTCATGGTAAGGACAGACAGTCCCATTAGAAATGGATTTGAATTTGCAGAAGGCAGAGGAAGTACATCCTATCACAAGTGCACACCTTTGGTATTGAGGCACCTCCGCTGGCACTTCCCTCTGCCTTTCAGCCTGCCGCCTCTGCTCCTCCATCTCTGCCTGCCGCCTCTGCTCCTCCATCTCTGCCCGCCGCCTCTGCTCCTCAGCGTATTGCTGCTCCCTCTCTTTACGCTGCCTCTCAAGCTCCTGCTCTTGGAGCTCCCGTTCTTGCTCAAAATGCCTGGCTGCTTCTTCCTGGATCCTCCGTTCCTCCTGAAGCCTCCTCCTTCTTTCTTCCTCGTGCAGCAAGCTTGCTGCCAGCTCGTTATCTCCATCTCCTTCTGGCTCCTCAGGAGCCTTTGCTTCAGGGCTTGCTCTCCAGCTGGACACGGGTGGAGCCTGAGAAGTTGTTTTTAGGGTTAGGACGGTCTGCTCCTGCAGCAAAGAAAAAAAATCATGTTTTTAGGGAAGGGACCTGTTTTTAAATAGCTTGTTCACTCAGAAAAGTTAATTTATTCTATAAGGTAAGAATGTATAAAACTCATCCCCAGCACTTCCAGTGCAAGACGAAGGGCACAGTTTGGTTTCGCGTTCTCCTAACTCAAGAGCTTCATTCCACACACCAGCCTTAGCAAGTGCCACAGGCAGTGTGGCCACAACTATGTGAAACATTCTGCTTTCTAAAGTATCACTTACATGTCGAGCCATCCCTTCCCCACTTAAATACCCATGGAAAACACACCCTTCCATGATACCCAGCATTTCTCCCTACTGTTTTGACTTAGAAACCTGAGACCTACTTAAGAGTGTATACACAAAGATATACACTGCAATCTATATCAGATCAATGAATTTCACATGAGACCTCATGTGGAGGAATCTCCCACTCTATTCCATTCTCCTACCATCTCAAAGTCAAGCCTTAGACCTACCACTCTATGACTCTTCTCTCAAAGATGAGAAAAGGCCTTTCAGTGGTCAAAAGATGTTTTAGTTGCAGGGGAAAAATGTTCATGGGTCCATCAAAACCTCTAATGACAGAAAAAATACTAAATAGTTTACATTCTCGAACAACAAAGTCCTCTAACAGCTCAAAAAGCTTTCTTATTAAAGTTCTAAGCCTTAAATTATGGTCTACTTATTCATGACTGTGTAAACACAACTGGTCTAGCTTGAATGCCTGAAGCAGCACTCACTTAGCAGTAAAGAAGAGATACCTCAGACAGTTCCCATACTCAGGAAAAAACTCGTTCATCTTCCCATAAACAACAGCCACAAAAGTCAGCATCTACAGAAACTACACACATTCAGTGTTTTAAAATACATGATTGAGAACCTGAAGTTGATTTGGTATGTAAATTTATCAGATGAACTGTCTGCCACTAACAAGCCGGACAATTACGAACATGCTTCCAGATAAAGTATTGAAGCAGAATTCCAACAAGTAGCATCAGGTGGTAAATAAACAGGAGTAGTAACCTTTTATGATCACAGTAATTAATACATGCCGTGACTTTTTGCCAATGTATTTTTGGTGTTAGTTACCTAACCCGCCAATAAGGAAGAGACACAAATTCAACGTGTCTCAGTACACCCGACCTACTCTTCTCTCCATCCCATTTTTGCAATCTCTCTACCAAGTCATGGACAAAAATTTATTTTCCAAAATGAGAAGATAAATGACACAAAAACCTAATTATTTGCCAGCCTGCATGCATCTAATACAAGGGAAAAAAAAACCCTCATGAAACTCATCAGTGAAGCTTTATTCACAGCCTACCTCATCAAAATACTTGGAGCTCTCCTTTTCTGCTTCTTGCTTAGCTCGTAGCCATTCTTCCCTCAGTTTCTCTTGTTCTCGTTCATATTTCTCCTGTTAGATTAGAATGAAGTTAAACATGCAAATAAGAAACGTGGTATTTTTTTATTTCCATTAAAATGTACACTGGAATTTAATGTGTTTTTTAACAGACCAAACAGACCAGACAAAAAACATCCCTGAGCTCCACTAGAACATTAGGTCTGCCACAAATGAAATCCTGGCTCAAATACAATCGAAAGGAGTTCTGTAATTGATTTTTGAGACTCCAGGCTTATTACATGCTAAGTCTCACAACAACCAACCTCATATCTATAATAGTCCCTGTCCTCCAGTTTAGTTGCCATTTGAACAAAAAACCCCAGCTATCTAAGGTATTTCTGGAAAAACAGAGTGGTTGTATTTAACTTGGAATTAGGCACATTAATATGGTAAATATAAAGAGATCACTAAGTGAAATAGTGCAAGAACTCTCATTCTTTTGAAATCTTACCTAAACAAAACCCAATTTCTGGACCTTGAAATTTGTCTTTTGACTAGATTTGGTATGAAATCAATATACTGTCTTAAAGCATTCCTCAAAACACACAGTAAATGTTGTGGTGGTTTTGTCAGTCACCACTTTTATCTCAGGAAAAGCAAAATATTTAAGGATGTCAAAAGTATTCCTTCTAAGATGCTGGAAATAAGCAAAGAGAGACTTTGCTTCCTTTTTTTGTTATTTGAAAATTCATTACTAGGATCATGGGGAAGAGAAAGATCATTATTACTCTGATCAAATTTATCACTTCAGGTCTAAAAATGGAGAAACAAAGAAAAGTGATGGCAGATGGCTGAGTCTGCTCTCAAGAAAGGGGAGCCAAAGTTTACACTCTTTAAAGCATCAAATGAAACATCCAAACCATAACAGAGACCACAGGTAAGTTTAGGAAGGTACAGGTGCTGCCTTGTAGAGTTTGCAAGCTACAAGGAACAACAAAAGCCAAAACATCCAAAAAGCAGCAGAGCTTCTATGCTTGTACTTTGATATCACAGTTTTCTGCCAAATACCAAAGCCAAAGAGAGCTGGCACAGAGTAAATGATATTCACTGATGTCTCTCCTAGCCATCAGACTTCAGACCCCAAACTTCAGCTTAATTTGCAGAGATGTGTCTTGCTGAACATGGTTGAATGTGCTTCCACTTCACTGATCTGAGGTCTTTACAGAGACGTATGCTTAGGTTTTTTGTGCTATCCTAAGACTACAAGCAATGTCCCTTCCCTCTGCAACACTCCCCTCCAGCTCCAGAAACTGGTCATCAAGGTGGTTTTGCATTAGCAGGTTCAGCTTTCTGACTCAGAGGTCCTGGGAACCAGCTTGTTTCCAACAGATTAGCTGATGGCTAAATGACAGGATTCTAGCAGGCACCCAGCCACGGTACTGGCTGCCTCCTCTTCATATAGGAATACAAGGCACTATCACTAACCGAAGGTAAAACTCAGGCTAGAGGCAATTTCCTTAATAGGAAAAAAATATAATTCATATTCAAAAGCAAAGACCCCTTAGGTCTTCACTTATCCTTTAAATTGTGTTGTCATTAAGAACATACCAGCCTCGTGAAGATTGAGCAACTCTGGCTGTAGTGAATGCACATTGTGGGTTTGATTTTATGAGGCTCACCAAAGCACTGTCCTCTTTTATTCTGAATAAGTCCTATGTGTGCAGCTGTGCAGGCCAGAAAATGCACCTGAGAGTCCCCCCAGGCCACCAGTATGAAGATTTGCAGAAGTTACGTGCTACTTTTCTTTCCTTGTTGCTACACACAGGGGATTGACAGCCCACGATTACGAAGATTAATCGTACCTGCAATAAGCGGTCCTGCTCTTTTTGCCATTTTTCCTGTCGTTTTCGCTCTTCCTCTTGATCCCAAACCCGACGACTAGGAGCGCTGATGGATGGAACTGGGAGCTAATATAGCACAGAAATGA
Organism: Melanocharis versteri; assembly: GCA_013397845.1. Classification (NCBI taxonomy): domain Eukaryota; kingdom Metazoa; phylum Chordata; class Aves; order Passeriformes; family Melanocharitidae; genus Melanocharis; species Melanocharis versteri. Next base: position 551,185 of record VZTG01001080.1, read on the forward strand.
AATAATATTATCCTCTTTCCATGTAATCAACACTCTACATTTTAAAACGTATTTTTTTAAAGTGAGAAATAGAAGCCATTAGCAACACTAGAGCTTTATAGGGACAAGGACATAAACTAGCCTTTTCTTAAATGGACAGAAAGCAACCATTCCTTGACAAAGCAAATCTTAGCCAGCACTCTCAGATTTGATCAATATTTTAAATTAGTATAAAAAGCAAAAGAAAGCAGAGGGCTTCTTGAAAAGACTAGGATTATACAACTAACTAGTAGTTTGCAAATAGTACTTACATCAGGCATTGCAGGCTCTGGGCCTCCTGGGAGATTTGGAAAGCAAAAAAGAGAAATCATTAGACACATAGATAACTACTGCAAGACTTGTAACTGTGGCAAGTCAGAGCTTCAGACTAATTTTTGCTTCCTTAGTAAGACATGCTTGCATTTGCCCTAGTAAAATTTCTCGAGGGCAGAATTTATTAGGTGCTTTAAACTGATGTGTACAATTCTTTAAAAGCTTTGCATGCTTACAAGTGCCATCAGCAATTGCTTGAATTAGCAGTGCATCTCCCACTGTAGCAACAAAGGTTCTTTACTATACTTTTCCTATTATTATTACTATTATCGTGAAACCAAACTGTTTAGCACAACCAACACCCAGAACACTGCACAAGGGTAGAGAAGCTATTCATCTACTGCTCTTGGCATGAACTAAGAACAACTGACATCCACTGGCAACTTCTCTGCCACAAAACCATGTATTTCTGCTTTCCAACTTTTCTTCTTTCCGACTTCCAAAAGCACACTTTAATTCAGTGAACTTGTCACCATTCACCACAAACCTTTTGCTATTTGAGGCTATCGCACTTGGCCTTAATCTTAATCATCCTGTGACAAGACAATTATTTGAGAGAGATGTGCATTATGCTAATTTATTAAAAGTTCAGAGAATAGGGAGAAACACAAATTTAAGTATAATCACTTCTTAAACACCATGACTATTTTTGTTTGTTGACAGTGTACTTGTTACCTAGCTGTCCAAATTTAAGTTTAAAAAAAAGCATAAAAGAAAAAAGTTGCAACAGCTTTCTGAAGTATAATCACAGGAAGTGGAAAAAATATCAAATTTAGGATACAAAAGACTAATGAGTCACAGGTTAGCAACCATTCTATATATGCACCATTTTGTCTTCACTATCAGATCACAACAGCCGCAGTGAAAATCAGGCAATCAGCTTGATCTATTGCAACTGTGCCAGGAGATATTAAAGGGAAGCATAGACAGCACATATTTTTGCTCCCCTCCTCTCTCACCCCTGTAAGCTTATGCTGAACTCCACAGGAATCTTCATGTAATTGCAAAGCTAAAGTGTCAAAAGTTAAAAATTAACAAGCTCTACTGAACATTCAGTCTAGAAACATAACCCCATCCTCTCCCTCAAGCACAAGGGAAATACCTCAAATATTGCTATAAAATAATTTAAATAAAACCCAAATTTCTGCCAGCCATAAAATAAAAAAATCAAACAACAACAACACCACCACCCCAACACCAACAGAACAACCAACACAAAAATACCATCATATTGCAGATACAGCAGAAATATTTAAAAGCAAACAGATATATGCTGCTGCACTTCACATACCACTTCTGGCTAAAACCAGAAATCATCACCACTAAAAGCAAAATCCTGGCCCCACTCAAATCATTGGCAAAACTCAACTGAACTTCCAGTGGGCCAGAATTTCACTCTTTCAGGCTACAGCAAAACAGCAAGGCATACACAGCCCGAAGACAGCATAAGACATAAAACATTAGTGGAAGTATGTGAGCTGTGACATGCAAAATGCTGAAAAGCAACCTACAAAACCAAAATTGAGTGCCTCATTTATTGCCTTTTTTAAAAAAGCTAGCGTATTAAATTCAAAATTTATATTGGTCTTCTTGGGATCTTGCGACATCACCACATAGTGGAAAGCCAGCAGATGCCTTTTTACACCAATTTACATGAAAGCACAGAGCTGCAACTCAGACTCAAATCCAGAGTTAAATACTTCATCAACAGCTCTGAGATCTTCTCTAAACCTCTGCTGGAGTATTCACCATTATTCTTGTTTTGTAGGTAGTAGCAAACCTGAACAGAGAGTGCCATCCTTCTTCTACCCAGTGGGAAAAAAAAAAGTATGAACAACACAGAAGAGATGTAAACAGCTATAGATATAAAAGAACACGCAAAGACCCATTACCACAAAGGTAGACCCATGAACTGTAAGAATAACCTGATGACCCTGGGGAAAGAAGGGAAATTAATTATGTTGCTTCATTGTAACTGCAGAAACAACACTGAAGAGGTAGAGCACCCAGCACCAGACTTGTTAGGTAGAGTGTGCAGCATGAACAATTTCATGGAAGTACATGAAATGTTAGCTCTTTGATTTACCTTGTTCAAAAAATTGTGACCGTCTTTTTAAGTTTTTCAAAGAAATAGGTTCAGATGCTATTTGAAAAATACAAAGAATACAAACAAGTCAATGAGGTGCTTTTTTTTTAATGACTATAACCACTGGATAAGAACCTTCTGTTAGACCTCCCGTATACTGCAACATCACTTCAGAAAAACAAAAAGCCCCTGAAACACAAAGGAAAACCTTAGGAGGTTTTCCATAATATACCAATTAGGATTTCATTTTCTCAGTAACAACATCCAACTATAAAGACAGCACAGGTGTCAAACTTGGACTCAGATTCTCCCTGGCTAATTTAAGCATCCTTGACTGGGATGCCAAATTGGAATGAGGAGCCTAATCACCATTCGAGGCCACCAGAAAACATCTCCAGAGGGACAAGTGACATTTCGGGAGAATTATTCTATGAATTGCCATATATATTCAAGTTAAAATGAAATACAAAGTTCCTAGTTAAGGATTAGTATTCCATTAGGAAGTATACGTACCTGGTTTCTCTCACCGCTGTCAAGTAAGGCTATAACTGCTCATAGCATCACATGCAATTATTACTCATACCAGAATCATCAGTATTGTTCTCCAGGAATAAAAGTAAAGTAATAATAGTGAAAACAGCCACTATCCCCAAAACCTCACAACTGAAAGAACCAGGTAAAAATAGCAAAAAGTTGAGTACTCCACACTATTCCTGGGCAGTGAAATAAATCAATACTCATACTAACTCAGTCTCCACACAATGCAGTAGCAATTACAATAAATCATGTGCTGCCTTCTCTTTTACCCCTACCACACAGTAAATTTTCAACCACTAAGGCAGAGACAGGGGGGTTTGCTGCAGCTTTGTTGTCAGTTCTTAAACTGCCTAGCACACTGTGGAAGCAAACTACACCCAGTTTGGATGCAACGAGATCTCTGTGATATCTGTCTGGCTTTCAGTTCATTAAGGTCTCACTTCACCCACTGTGTAAGGCTTGCAGTCATTACAGGTTTAGTGTCTGTGCTTGTCGCAAACCACACAATTAGCAGATGAAATGCAACAGTGGTTTACCTCTTTGTTCATTAGAGCCAAGATCTCCTTGCATTCCATTTATCAATTTTGTTTCTGTATCCTGAAACAAACAAACAAACAAACAAACAAACAAATAAATAAATGTCTTAGGCTCATCAGATTTGTGGAAGTTTATCCAATTACATATCTTTCCTGACAGGAACTATAGATCATGAAACACTTCATAACATTTTTATAGAAAGATACAAAACAATCTAAAACTTCCTCAGTGTAATTTGTAATACAGCAACTGCAGGCATTTGAGGGAATCAATGCTGTGAACTGCAGCTGTGAACTGCCACAGAAACAAAAAACATTAGCTTGCGAGAAAATGCCAGAAGCTAAGATCTTCGTATTTCAGCTCCTTGGCAGGCAAGTTTTTATTTACAAGTGACTTGAAAGCACATATACTCCTGTCCTTTGGGGCTGCAACTTCAATTTAGGCTAATAATGCAGGTCTAAGTCTTCTCTGAAGAGTAACACTATATATAGTTTTAGTCAAAAGATAGTCTGCACATGTTTTAATATTTATCATTCACCAGTGTTCTCTCATGAATAGACAGTAGCAAGTCTTACACAGCTACATCTCCATATTTCAGATACAGGGTCCTATACTTGTACTTGTATTGCTTAAGGAACATAAGATTTACAGGTTCTTTTCTCCATTCTCCCACTATCAAGACATTACATTTTTTCTCCCCAAATCCCACAAACCTGCAGTAATATACTCACAGAGCTTTGAAGGCGGCTGGAGAAATCTCTTTTTGTGGATATGGTGGAAGCATTAGAAACTTTTTCTCCCGAAGTTGCATCAACCCATTTATTTTCAGATGTACCTATAATGTTGGTAGCCATACTGGTGAGATTGAGGATTTTATGCCTTACACGTGGCAGGGAAGGCAGGTCTTTGCCCCAATCTTTTTGGTATGTGGTGGATCAAGAAATTAATACAGACAGTAACGTCAAAGAACAGAACAAGAGCTAGTGAAAACACATTAAAAGAACACAAAAAAAACACATAACAGAAGAGGGAGACACACAAATCAGGTGGAATTTGTGAAGACAGGAAAAAGGGCATTTATAGAAGACCGCCTTCCCCAAAAATGCAAGTGTTAGTCATAAGCCAGGTAAAAGTTTGCCAGATGTTTTGCTGATATGCGCTACAGCAGCTGAACATTAAAGAGCAGTTAGCATTCATTGGAAACAATTTCATTAGTGTTAGTAAGGATTGAGAAAATTCTTCCAACTTTACTCACTCAAGGTACCATGAGACTCATACACTATCCAGAGAAGGGTCATTTTCATATCCATGCTCATCAGGAAGCACAGAGAGGGAGAAGAAAAGGCAGTCTAAACTAAACTAGCAAATTGATGAGGCAACGACGAACAATGCTCTTCTCACATATGCCATCATTTCTCCCCTCCCTACTCTTACTACTGAAAATTTTATTCAATTAGTTCTTTGCCACTAATCTCACTCTTCAGTTGTATTAGGTCCTATAAAGCGATTTGTTTCTCATCTCTTCCTAACCCCACTGTTTTTACCTCAGTTTGCTGGTAACTTATTCTACCTAGCTTTCCATTAAAATAATGTTTTGCATTTATACTGCGAAAGAAGTCACTGGACACACTTCCAACTCTGCAAAAATTCTTCTGGAACTTTGAAAGGGTTTCCTGATTAAACCCATGGCAAGTCAAGAGATGCTACAAGGCTGTTGAGCCAGGAAGGAAACCCTCCCTACCCAGAATGGGTAGTACCATTCTGGAGAGATTACAGCACCACAATATTTGGGTCAATGGCCAGAACCATAGCACACAGGTGGTACATCACCTGCAAGCTCACACCTCACTTGAAATGCTCCCTGAAGAAAGGAACACAAGATCCTCCTTCCCTGAAGAAAGGGAGCTGGCGATTGAGAGAGAGGGCCTTTAAAAATTACTATCTCTAGAGATCAGACCCTCTTCATTCTGGCACGAAATGATATGGCATGAAATAAAGTGTTAGATCCCCTTTTGTGGTGGTTGCACAGTTTTTTACCTGTCCCTCCTCTCAGAAACAGGCCAGAGCACAAGAGTGAGGTCAGTAGTTCAATGTTTTGCAGATTTGCTTGTCAAGACATTTCTAATGCACAAGCAGTTAAAAAAAGCCAAGTTGTGTTAAAATGCAACAGACACACTGGCAAACTACTTAGCTTAGATACGTATTACTACTGTAAGGGTAATAAGGACTCTCAGCTGTCAGGTACAGCAGAGACAAAGCTTATTTGCCTTACAGAGCATACAGTATCTGCCCGACGAAACAACTCACCATTCTTCCCATATCGTCTGACATCCATGACCAGGTTTCCAGTTTCTAGTGCTCTGCTGAGGGCCTCTTCCCACTGATTGTAGTCCATATGCGAAACCTTTGTGCCGTTGACAGCAATGATTTCATCATCTACATGCAGCTGACAAAGTGCTGCAGGGCCGCCTGCAGAAAACAGAAGAAAAATGTTATTATGTCTCTGTTCATATTTTTTCTTTTTATCACAGTTGTGATTGGAAGAGGGTGGATTGGATTTCTAAGACTTTCTAAATATCCACCATTAAGCATTCAAAGAAATGCTTAATGGTGGATATTTAGAAAGTCTTAGAAAAATTCACTACACTCTAACAAGCTCAGTAAACTCAGCATCAAAGTAGCTTTTCAATTTAGAACTTACGGGAACAATAAATAAATCAATCTTCTGGACTTGTAAATCTTCAGATTCTGGCAAGCCCATTTAATAAACAACATCTGGGCTCAGTCTTCCCTTCACTAACTCACCTTCATAATCTGGGATAATGAGAGAGAGGCAGCACCACAATGTCTGTATCCAACGATTAGCTGAAATTCAGCCAATATTTGGGTAATCCTCTTATTTGTCAAAAAAATAAACAGCCTGCACTTTTTGTTAATTCCAGTAGAAGCTGGCTTTCTCATACTCTCATTTACATTTTCTGAGCTCTGCTGACAAGAGCATGCTGCTTTATTGCTTTGCTAGAATAGTTTATTAGCTCTGAATTGATTGGTAATTGGACTCAAGATATGGCTGAGTACTGTCCCATCAGACTTCTCTGGATTCTACTTATTTTATCTGTTAAGAGCAAATTTTATGGCAGGTTGGACTTTGAATCTACTGATACTTCACAAGACAGGCTGCACTTTATACTTTTTTTCATCTGCTACACATGGGCAGGCAATCTCACTAGACTAAGGACAGAGAACATAGAGGACCAGTTCATAAACTTTTTCTCTATTTAATTCAGAAAACGGATGAGCTGAGAAACTCAGACTCTCCAAGCAAGATTTTATGGATTACATATGAATGGTTCTTCCATTAAGAATTATTCCCTTAGCAGAGTAGAAAATAGAAAATCCAAGTAAAAATATAGTTAAGGATTGCACAATAAACCCTCATGTTAATAAAACAAGCTTGAATTACACAGTGGAAGTATTTTCCAAAGTAAGTAGTGAAATCCACACATCTCACTTAAAATATACCAAGAACAATGCTAAGAAACAAACGTGGACAAGCATGACAGAAAAATTTAGACACAATATGCTTCATCCTGAGTGTCTTTTGACTCATTAGTAAAATGCTGCTGTAAGTCTGGCTCACTCACTAAGGATTCAGGTGACTTCACACATGAGAAAGTTAAGAAATTAAGAAACGCTATGCTTCCTAGTACTGCACCAAGTAATGATACATCATAGTTCACTAAAATGCTACACTGGCTACTCTGCTAGAAGAACATGGCTCCATATTATATTTTTCCGCATTATTCTTAAAATATGGACTAAAAAATTCATTTGCAATTATCATTAAAATTTTCAAAACACACCAATTGCTTTTAAGCAGTATTGTAATAGAAAAGCTAGGGTTTTCATCTGGAGGAAGAAACAGACAGTAGTTAAACTGGAAAAAACATGCATCTCTAGGAGTCAGGAAAATGTTAAAGAATTATGGATTTTCAAATCTGTTAATGGAAGAAACCATTAAGAATACTATTGAAGATACTAATATTGAAGTTACTAATTTCAACAAAATCATGTGACATTTGGAATAATGTCTGATATTTAGTACCGAATAGTTTGACCACATCTGGACTAAGCCTTATGCTCATGGTACAGGGAATGCTTCAGGCTCCAGCAGAGTCATTAGAACTCATAATTTCTATCTTGAGTTGTGACAGAATAAGCCCCCAGTAACCAAGAAAAGGGTGTGTTCATTTTACTCAAACAATTTGTCAGGGATGAGATCCAGATCAGACATGTGAACAGTATACCTCAGCTCAGTTTTCGGAAAGGAAGGGAGTTTAAGATTGCATGGTTCTTCCTACACTATTACTAGAAAGGCATATCTAGACCATACCCAACCACACAGATTGAATGAATAGCAGCAGTCTCCAGATCTGGACCTAAAATAGCCAGAACAACTTACACTGCTCAATTTTTGGTGTGTAACTTTGCCAGCAGCTATTCCCCCAGTCTCTGGACAAAAGGGCTTCTCAAGAGTGCAAACCAGGGTGCCTACAGTGGGCTTCTGCTCCGATTCACCTCCAGAGAAGCTCACAGACACTGGCCGGAAATTCAGGTGCCAAAAGTTGCATACTACCAGTTGTCTTTCTCCACCCAGCTCCTCCAAGACTATAAGAATTAAGAATAATTTCTTTATATTCCTATAGAGTATTTAGTTTTCATTATATAAAATATGTACTGCTTTTATGTTTGTCGTAGGTTTCCCTGAGAGTAAAAGGCTTTTCTTTCTTACTAGTCTCCAGTAAAAACAAAAAAAACCAAATACTCATTTTCCATATGTTCTAAGTTATCTCTAACCTAGCCCCATCTGTTATTATAATAGATAAACACTATCTAAGTGATAAAAAAAAAATAAAACTTGAAGGATGTGGGTAAAATTTACTTTGTCTTACACGACTGCGAGTGTTTGATCAGACATGCACTCCTATATCAACACAATCTCAAAAACATTATTGCAAAGGGAAAGTGAAAGGGAAAGGACTGAAACAATAAAGATTATATGAGACTGGGGAAGTTGGCAGAACAATGTCTACAATAATGGCTTTAAGGCTTTCTGTTTACCTAATTTTTAGGGTAAAGGTTGAAAACTAAAAAATGAGCACTATCTTCTTTTATATGTAATAAATGGGTCTCACTGAAATATGTTTTACAAGCTTAACTCTTACTTAACTTTTTGAAAACACTTAGAAGAAGTTAATTTTGCCTACCAAGTAGTTTTCTTAGGTGTTTTGTTTTTTTTTAAGGAACAGCATATATAGAATACACAGTCATCTGTAAGTAGTAAAAAATATAAGGGTTGGGTATTATATCAAGGAAATCATACAGCTAGTTTGGAAGACAAGACAATCAGAGAAAGTGTTCCTGGAAGCTTTTTCTGGGCTCAAGAAAGAGAAAAACATGACTAGAACAGCTGGTTTGGATTTGCCAAGGCTAAATCCCACTTGACCAACCTGGTTATCTTCAATGATGAATTGACTAGATCTCTGTGAATGGGGAAAGAGAGGTGGTTACAATCCACCTTGTCTTTAATAAGGCCATTGACATGATCTTCCACGGTATCCTGGTGTCAAAACTGGGAGGTTTTTGTCCACAGGGCAGAATGACCAGATGGGTGAAAAACTGGCTGGGCTGCCAGGCTCTGTGGGAAGTGGTTAATGGCTCTTACTCAGCCTCTGGGCTGCTTACAAGCGGATGTCATCAGGGATGTATCCTGGGACCTACCCTCTCTAATGTGTTCAGCAATAAGCAGGAGATGGAGATAAAACACACCCTCATCAAGTTTTCAAACCTTGCCAAAAGTGAGAGGGTGGCCAATTCACTGGAGGGCAGGGCCACTCTGGAGAGCAGGAACCTGCCCTTCCACAAGGCCAAATGCAGAGTCCTGCCCCTGAGAAGGACTAACCCCAGTGACAGTACAGGCTGGGCACGGATGGGCTGGAGAGCAAGGCTGGGGGGCCTGGCAGTGGTGGGGCTGTGTAACACCAACACGACCAACAGATCAAGAAAAGTGACCATTCTGCTCACTCAGCACTTCTTATGCCACATTGACAATACCATGCCCAGTTCTGGTGTTCCTCCGTAAGAGAAATATCAATAAACTGGGGCAAGTTAAATAGTAAAGCACTGGAATGGTCAGGGCTGGAGCACTTGACCTGTGAGGAAAGGCTGAGGAGTAGGAGCTTGTTCAGCCTGGAGCAGAGGGGCTGCAGGGGGACCAAAGAGGAGCCCCCCACCCAGTACATACCAGGAAGTCCCCAAGAAGCGAAAGCCTGCTCTTTATTGAAATTTATGGCAGGAAAACACAGAACAGTGGTTACAAACTGGGACAAAGATCAGTCTGACTGATATGTGGAGAAAATTTTCTCTGAGAGGATAATGCCCAGACAGGCTGTGCGGTTTCCACCCTTGGAGGGTCTCAAACCCACATGGGTAAAAGCCCTAGGCCTGAATTCAGTCTTGACATGTTTTTGAGCAGCATTTTGCTCCAGGTTATCTTCCAAGATTTCTTCCAATCTGAATTATCTTATGACTTATCCCTAAAAATAGGAAATACGACACTCCCAAGCGCCTAGCTGAAAGCATTTCATCCACCTCTTTCATCCTTCATTTCTTTAAAGGCAGCTGCAGCTATTGAACAAGGATACAAGATAAGCCAGTTGTTGGAAGAAAAAAATGTTGAACATAGGCTATAAACGAGAACACTGAGATACAGTCCATTCTCAGTCCAATCTATTCCTTGTGATCTTGCTCGTGAGAGTGGTAATAAAGCATAACCAAGACAACAGCCACAAGGCCTTCACCTTCTCCTTGGGACAGAGCCCATGTGGACCTTTATGAATGACCAGCAGGAACATTCACCACCCTCAGACTTTTCCTTTCCAGCCGGCAGTACAAATGGACAGACCCCTGCCTCCAAAGAAAGAAATTAAACTAGAAGCCTAGCAGCAGGGAAAGCAAAGGGAAAGTTGTTCTTCAGGCAAAGTGAGTATCAACAGTTACAGAATCACAGAATGGATCAGGTTGGAAGGAACCAAAGCGGTTCATCTGGTCCATCCTCCCTGCCCAAGCAGAGTTATCTTAGAGAAAATCTAATTATTAAAAGTACCCAGATATAGTGAAGAAAGCCCTATTCACTTCTTGAATTTGGAAAAGAAAAAAAAAATCCAAGACTGCTCATTAAGTGCTGTTAAATGGTATTTTTTCCTCTCTGGAAAGCATAATACAGGGCTAACTAAATTAAAAGTTTCCAGTTATTTCTCCTTTCTCAGGATGATCTTGTGTTAGGTGGAAAGAAGGGCACAATTCAATATTCCTCAAGAATTACTGGCAATGGGAAAGACCATTGTTTAGAAAACAAGCATTATACGTGATTTCCTTGGGGTTTTGTTGTTTTGTTGCCTTTTTTTAAGAAAATCAAGCTTGTTCTCTGCAGAAGACTATTAAAGGTTAGAAATAAACTTTATATATGTGTAATGTCAAGACAAAAATGTTTGCTTTCTCTCAGTATTAAAACAACTGAAAAAAACTGCACTGGAAATCAATTTAGAAGTTGCAACTACTTATAAATATGAGCCGTCTCCAAAATTCAGCATGACTAAGAAAGGAGAAATTGAAAAAAGAGTATTAACTCCTAAGTTTCCTCTGCATGAGTTTACAAACCACGTGAAGTGAAATTTTTTAAACTTAGCTGAAAGAAACAGTCTGGATATTAGAAGACTGCATGTGCCCAGAAATAACGTTCTGTAAGAGGCTCAGTGAACAAATAATCATGTTTATACCCTCCGTCATCAGGAAAATGCATTTCGGTATTTCTGAATTCAACCTGTTTCAAGAGATGAGGATTCACAGAAATACATTAGCAAACTGAATACTGATTTTTCAATTCTACACCTGATATTTTAAAATGTTTGCAGCATTCTTAGCAGCAAATGCCCTAATTTAGAAGCCTCTGCAAACTAAACGTAAGAACAAAAATTTGTGTATAGATACACATTTACCTTCTTCAACGGTCTGTACAATGGCTCCTGAAGAACTCCAGTTTGTTGTAAACCCAAAGCTGCGACTGTGGCCAGGTCTCTGGTTTATACTAATTCTCATTTCACTGTACTGTTCCTGAAAAATAAAACATGACACTACAGTATCTGGTATCACAGGAATCTAAATGAGGGAAAGTTTATCCTCTAAATAAGTGAGGCTGCTCACAATGTGCACTCTAATCATCTATTATTAGCATCACAGACAAAGGAAACAGTACTAAAGGCAGTTAACTAACTCATTTGCTTTTTATTCCAACAGGTGTGTTTTCAGTTTACATTTGTATTTTCTCTACACATATATTTTACTCTGCAATTCTATTATTTTAAATGTTTTATAACCCAATGCTAAAAAATTTAAGAACTTGGAGGAAATTAAACCCCTAAATTATTCTTTGTGGATTGTCTTGTAAAATTGTGACATGTATTGCCTCCTGAGAGAGCATCAGAGATGCGAAAAAGCTAGATAAACGTAATCAATCATTTTTTCTTGCACATCCTACCATGAGCATCATCAGTTTCCTTTGGGCTCAATGCTGCAACTAGATTTACTTGGATGCACAATCATCTTCTTGATTTTGTGTGAAATACTACCAGCTTGCTATGGATTTTGTAATAGAGACCTTAGATAATAAAACTAATCCCAAAACCAGCTAAATCCAGATCTTTGACTTCAACAGACTTTCAAGATGCTTTCAGAATCTGAATCAAAATCTAACATCACCATTTTAAACAACAAGAATATCTGAATGGGAACACATTCTGTAACACTTGCTTTCAATCCCACACTATATTATGAGCATGTGTTGCATACATTAACATTCTAATGTGAACTCATTAAAAACTATTAAAATACCCAAATGCATGCTATGCACTTCATTAGCATGATGTTGACACCGATATAAAAAGAAAAAAAAATTACAGATTTTTCTGTCAAACAATGTTAAAATAAATATATTCTAGCAAAACGTGCGTGGAAGAGACCCTTCACATTTTTACACATGAATTAAATGTACACCTACGTTTTAGTTCCCTAGTGAACCAGCCTTCCTGAAGAGCGGGATTCATTTTCCCTAACTTAAAATATTTAAAAGTCTAGAAACCTATGCCAATCCCTCCAAGCTCCTCTGTTGGTAAGATGCACCAGGCAGCTACAGCGAGCCCTGCACAAGCAGATGCAGGCAGCCAGAGTCTCAGGGAAGTGCAGCCAGAGGGGGCTTCAGCAGCACCTGAGCACTGGATAGAGAAGAAAACAGCATTGCCCGACATCATCCCGAAGTATCGCCTCATGTTACAGGAATATTCCTGGGAAAACACTCCCTGTTACAGCTCAGGGTAGAAATTAAGTCTTTTCTTCACAACACAGCTACTGGCTTGCAAACACTCCCATACAATCCAAGTCCTTAGGTGAGTATATTAAAAGTGAATCTACTAAACAGATTAACACACTGGGCTAGAGAACATACAAACCTTTGGAGTTTGTGTTCCTGGAAATTACTACTGGTCTTAATGTTTTTTTCCACCATCCCAACATCACTCTTCAAACCTATCTCTTGTCAGGGAAGTAATGCAACTTTGTACATTGAACTTTATAATTTTTATAGGTCATCTCTACAACACTGCTCCACAGACCTGGTGTTATGGCCCTGATGACTAGTGAACTATACCAATCTCTCTGGCAATGATTTACAAACATATCAAATGGAACTTGCATTCCTTAACTTAGGGCTTGTTAAGTTATATAACACAAATGAGATTTTTGTTGACTTTTAAAAAAAAATTTAAAATACCCCCCCCATATTACTCACTTGTAGGAGGAAAAATTTATAATCTCATAACTAATGACAGGAAAAAACCAAATGGACCTAGTACATGCTATTCTCGTTTGCCTTGCTTAAAGAGATACTAAGAACTCGTATCTAATCTATCAGTTTTCACTGATTAAAACAGAAATTCCTCTGCCTGCTTTTGCTACAACACAGAATAAAAAAAGATCATGATCTCTTTCCTTATACAGCAATCACAATTTCAAAAAATTATGATAAATTCATTACAATGGCCAAGAGGTATCGGGGTATTAAACTGCAATGTATTTCTTTTCCACAAGTGATTAGGAAGAAGAATGTTTGGAAGCGAATTAGTTTCTAAAAAGGTGCCATGGGAAGGGATTTCATAAATCAGCATCCAAGGTCCTACGACCTTCACCCAAGCAACTGGCACAATTAAGTTTTACAGCAGGATCAGGAATGCAAATCTGTCAAGGGTTATGAACTGAATCATCAGATAGTACAGAAAGGTATCAAAAATTAAAGCTATTGTTGGTGAAACATGCAATCAATTGGAGGAAACAGCACTTAAGATACATATTTCGAAAAGAATACTGAAAGACCCAACCCCTTATCCAATCAGCACACGCACAAAGAGATGGTGATTTACTTCAAAAATAATGTGAACATTAATTAGATTCAAGTAAATAGCTAAAAAAAAAAAAAGAAAAAAGAAGGCTCAAACCACAACAGATGGAAAAAAGCATAGGATGATACTGATGTTTATGGCCAGCCTTTGAAAAGCTAATCTTTATTTTCCACCACCAGTTTAAAAGTGCAAATGAATGCTACAGCAGCTCAGATAATTCATCTGTCACACCTGATTGTATGCACAATGTGCTAATTTGGAGAATAACAAAAAACTTAGCAAGCATTAAACAGTATGTAGAACAACTACTTTGAATTAGAATGATAAATAAAATTAAGCACATGACCCAAAAGGTAGGGAATAATTCAGCAAAAGAATAATTTTTTTCCCCAAATATTCTTTCCTCTAAATTAAATCAAAGGAAATAGCAGGTCTCTGAGATGTCCTCTTACTATCAGAAAAATACTTGCATTAGATGCACTTTTAGTTATTTTCTCTTTCGTTCTGCTGTGGCATTCAGTTACACCAAGTAATCACATTATTTCCACACTTACCATGGATTTTGAATCCTTAGGCTCTGTTGGACTCGTAATTTCTGCAGGAGATGCAAGTGAAAAAGAATCAGGAGGAATGCCATACTCTGGCTTAGTAATACTGCTTCCAGCATCTTGGTCTTGGGACTTTAAAGATAATGCCAAACTAGGAGGAGGTGTTGACTGAACACCTTTTTCCTCCTCTTCCTCCTCACCTCTGCTTCTGAATGCACCAGTGGAGAGAGGGTGTGAAGAGTCTGGTTGTGAAAAGGAAATGCTGGTGAACAAGGTTTGAGTTCTTTTAGCTTTTTCTACTTCTCCATTGTATTTCTGAGCATCATCCATCTAGGACAAAAATGACAGTTTGGTAAATACATGCTTTAAAAAAATAAATCCTTAAAACTTTCTGTGATCTTTATATTTAAAAAAACCACCTCCCCCTTTGAAGCAAATTCTGGTTCCTGTACCCATTGCTAATTACCTACCTAGAGAAACATTTTTTTTTCTCTTGAAATGCTTGCAGAACAAATACTCCAGACTTGTAAAGATAAACTTGTTAAAGTCATCTGATTAGAAATATTTACATTCTTACTACTTAAATTGAAACAAGTAAGAATTTAGGAGAAAACTATGAAAATCACCATAGTAATGGAGCAGGGGGAAATAAATTTCATTGTTTCAGTGCATTATAGGAGAGACAAAATTTAAGCTAGCATAAAATTTCAATTTCAACAAAGTCAGCAGAGCAGAGGAAACTTTTTATCACCTGAAAAATTTATCTTTAACACTTAATTATGTTAACCTGGCTCCAGATAATTACCTCCAACGACAGTTTTTTTGATAAGGCACACTAAAGAGACTTACTTCAAGTAATAAAAAGAATATTTTACTAAATATAGTTACCAGCTTTAATCCCAGGAGTGCATTTAAGCACAGAAACACAAGTAAACATCTAAGCCACAACAGAACTGCCTGCTCTATTAACACAGGCTTCGTCACACAGGAGGCACTTTTTAAAAAAAACCAAAACATTAAAACTACTGTTCCCCCAGCTATTGAAGAACCCACATCTACAAACTTCAGGAATGAAGCGGAATTTTACCGTGAACGACCGTGGAAGTGACGAGATTCCTCTTGAGTGGACACCGAAAGGTCTTGGTGTAACCACAGATGTTAACCTGGAGGTATCAGTTTTCTGGTATGTTCTCGGGAGAGAAGCTGAAACCTGAGCTGACCCAGTTTGAGCATTCACTGAGTAGCGAGTGGACAAAAGAGCCGGGCTGTGCTCCTGCTCCTGGGCCAGGCTCTCCTGCGGCGCAGGAGCTTCTCGAGCGGCCGAGCTCTCCGGCAGGTTCTCCTTGGGTGGTTGGGTGGCGTACACACTTCTGCTGTCCTTAGTGCTGTAGGAAGTATTTTCTTCCAAACGGTAATCTTTGGCTGCTGACCAATCTTTTGCTGCTGTGGAAGGTGCTTTTTCTTCACTGAACACATCATCATTCAGTGAATACATCCAGCTGTGTTCCTGTTTCTGCTGCTCGTAGGAGTCCTGATCTCTCTCTTCCCTATGGGAATAGAGCCTGTTAAAATATCAAGGTGACCAACAAACAGGCAGGTCTAAAGTCTTTCAACTAGTGAATGTTTAAGGCAGACCATAAGCCAAATAATACATCTCCAGAAAGCGAAAATGAATAGCATAATTTAATTATATTAGTATTTAATACATTTTTAAATCTGTCTTCTTCCACCTCGTCCCCAGTTCAGCACTCTCATAACACTCAGACATACTACTATCACATCATCAGGCTGCCACCACGACAGAAATCTTTGCCAAGAAAATGATATAACTATCCAAGTTACACATCCTCAAATTCAGATTTTATTTAGGAAAGAACAGGAATAAGATAGTCCCATAACACTGCCTGAACTGTATAACTGTGCTTGATGTTTCTGCTCTATGAAAATGCTATGCTGAATTTAGGTAACTAAATAAGACAGTGCCCTGAAGTTCAGCTAATTTTTTTTTTTTTTTGCTATTCATTCCTTTGTCATAAATGAACAA
Organism: Melanocharis versteri; assembly: GCA_013397845.1. Taxonomy (NCBI): domain Eukaryota; kingdom Metazoa; phylum Chordata; class Aves; order Passeriformes; family Melanocharitidae; genus Melanocharis; species Melanocharis versteri. Next base: position 567,796 of record VZTG01001080.1, read on the forward strand.
CCACTACAGGGATAATCTTTAACACATCATTTTTAAGATTCTTATTGATACTGAACATTCAATACAATTAACACCTATACTTTTATTCAAGCAACTAATTTTTGTCCTCCAAAATAAGTAAAAAATTAAAGAAATCCAAAAGATTAGACTTATTTTTTATGAATACATGTCATGTGCGTATTACCTTCAGCTCAGTCATATGTGCATTTGAAGTAGGTAAATAAATAGATAAATAAATAAGACTGTCACCACTAGAAATGGTACTGTGCAGTTTATACTTTTTACTCTTCAGAAAGTAAATACCAAGAGGCAAAATTAGGGATGAAGGGGAAATCAAGTAAAAGTTTACAGCTCTGTGACATACATTAAAATTCTGGCTGTAGTTTTCCACAGTGGCTAAAAGAATAGCAAATGCAGTGGTAGAAGGAAGAGAAATAGTTCACCTTATCCATGAATAAAAAAGGCAACTATCCAGTTCAGTGCTGTTGTTTTAACTAATTTAAAGAGAATGCAAATATTGACTTCTCAATACTTTTATTTGTAGATAGCAGAGTAAAATATCATTTATAGAGAAAACTGTTTAAAATTCTGTGCAAACAGCGCATTAGAAAACTATATTCAGCCTTTCAATTGCCTAGATTTCTACATTTTATTTTGCAACTAAAATTGTCAAGATCTCTGCAGAATCGATTGCAACTTACTGGTAAAAGCTACTCAAGAATTCAAAGAAATAAAAATGTTCAGGTTTATGTCCTTCAACATAATACTCCCATTAGGACCATTACCTCTCCTGCTGCATTTCTTTCAGTGACTTGGTACTCCTTCCAGACACCTCAGAGGCTCTCCTTTCAATTTCTTCTCTCTCTTCCTTTTTCTTTTGCAATTCTGAAGTGTAACTCTTTCTACGGTTCTTCCATTTTGCTAGATCCTATTAGAATAACATGAATGTATACCATCAGATTTTCTCAAGGCCACACAGACTCACAGAGGCATCCCATTACATGGTATTTATTGCCTTGATTTTATTTGCACGTCTGCATCACAGCCACATTTTCATGTACCTTTCCCCTAAATGATAAAGGGGTTGTCATGTTTCAGTTAGCATTGCAGGCTTACTGCCTCCTTAAGTTAACAATTGTAATTATTGGACGATATGTCATTTTGCCCTTTTCTTTACCCCCTTAACATTTTCAATTTTATTCTAAAATACTTCACCCTATCGCATATAATTGAAAACTAATGCAAATGCCATCTGTATTTCTTTGTTGAGGGCTTTAGAGTTTGGGATATCATTATTTTTCCAAACCACTACTATGTTAGACTGATACACTAGCTTGAGAATAAATATGCCTTAAATTCCAAATTGAAAACAGATATTTCTGTAGTTTCTTCACTTCTGTAAAACCACAATGTGAACTGGCAATATTGTCCATGAAACACCAGAGCTGAGTTAAGGGAAGTACTGAATATTAGAACTAAGATGGATGAGATGCATTAAACAAACAACTATGAACTTCTTGTTTGGTGCTTTGTTCTTAATTTTGGCTTCTTGTTGATACTCTTTGTCAAGCAGAGATTTTTAATAAATTGAAAGGTCTTCAGATATGCTTATGATGCTGTGCAAAGCTACCATACAGTTTACAAGCTGGATTTAAAACAGAATTATTAGGGGATAGGAGCCTCAAGAATTTGCACAAGGAAGTATTATTTCTTCCCCTTTCTCCCAGAGGATCAAATACTCAGACATTCCAATCATTTCTCCAAAAAAAGTATTCAAAAATTGCAGATAACAGAAGAAACTATGCCCTAACTTTTCTTTATGTCTACAGAAATCAAGCCTGAAGGCTTTATTACAATACATACAAGTCTTACCCTGAAGCATTAATCAGAAACTTAGGACGATATTCAAAAAAATTTCAGTTCTGCATTAAACAGGCATCCCCAAAAAACTCTAGGAGCTGCATGAGATGAATTGTTCTAGAAGACAGCCCCATGAATTGCTGCACACATGCCAAAGCTTGTTTACTAGGGACACTTAACGCAGGTGACACCCTGCCCTCCAAGCAGGAAAATGAGTCCTTACTTCTTGCCACTTTAGATCTTGTTCTTGTAACTGTTCTTTTATCTTTTGCAGCTCTTCATAACGGATTTTGCGCAATGTCTGCAGCTCCTCTGCACTGACATCATTCAAAGATTTACTCCTAGAAAGGAAAAACAGTACTCAGCTTTATAACGTCCTAGCCCTCATTTACACAAGTGAAACCTTCAGAGAGAGATTTGTATTAGTACAACTGAATGCTCATGAGTGTTATTTTGAATGGAGCAGGAAACACATGGGCAGCTGAATGAGCAAGACTGGGATATGCTGTAGTGCCAGCACTCAAGTCATTAGTTGGATATTTGAGCAAAAAAAATCAGGTTAAGGGAATAAGCAGCTCTGTACATCTCCACGCTGATCATTCACACTGAGCTCCTCATGGAACACTGCTACTTCTGTTTAAACTTCTGTTATTCTCTTTATTGATCCTGTTTCTTTCTTTGACCCAAAAGGCATCCCCTAACCCCAAATCCAAATTCCCATCCTTTGACTTCACTCCTGTAACAGCCCCGGTATCACCTCCTGTTCTTTCCTTTCTTAGGCTAATCATAAAATCAAAACCATTATTGATGCACATTTCCAGAAGATTAAGAGTCACTCACTGCTAAATGCTCAGTTCATTGATGTCACAGGCCTCACCAGCCTATGCTGATCCTCCCCAAGCCTCTGAGATGCTTTCCATCCAAGCTGGGATGGCTAACACAGCCATCTTCCTGCTAACTTCCTCAACATGGCTACAGTTTCCCCCAGGACCTTCGACTCACTAGGTTCCCTTTAACGAAAATTCCTCAAAGCTCACCCTTCATACTCTCCCCCACCGCATGCTGCTTTGTCCTTTATTCTTCCACACTACAGTGGTAAACCTAACAGGACATTTAGTTTAGCTATAGGACAAGCCTTCTGATGAGATTTGACCACAAGCCTCTGAGACAGTAAGCAAAATGCAGCTGTTTCATCATAAGGTTCAATGGTGTAACATAAAAGGAAAGCTAGGTTTCTGGGGCTTGGTGGGTTTTTTGTTTGTATTCAAAATTGTTTTCGTTTATCCAAAGCATGAGTGATACAGGGATGTAACTAAGTTCTAACAGGACTTGAAAATGTGGCACTTCTCTGATATGATGGAAAATCAGATTAAAACCAAAACAGATTCACCACAGAGCCCTGCTCTAATCTGTTGCATTCCAACAGATCTCTGAACTAACAAACCAGACTCTCACTTCCTCCCAAGAGGCCAAACTCACTTTCATTGGTAACATAAGACTTTGGCCTCTGGCCTCTAGAAATAAAGGCTTGGGCATTAACTCGTTGTATCTCTTTGCTTGTCTATTTTCTGAATGAAAAGAATGCCAAATTGAGCAAAAATCGCCTGGTCGCTATGGCAGAAACTCTTTTCTTGTACAGTTCTTTTCCTAATTTTTTTATGCTTAAGTTATATCACACATTTGGGGTAACCAAACTCTACATAAGGGTTGTATCAGATTTGTTCCAGATGAGTTCAAGAAAACTTACATAACTACAGCTTCCACTTCTTTCTCTTGAGTTACTATATCTGCCTGCAACAAAACAGGAAAATCTAGACCTAAATACAATATAACTTAAGTAAAGGTATATTCATACCATGGAACTGGATCTTAGTTTTAACTGCAGTCTAAACTGAAAAACCTAACTAGTGAAGAAGACTTAAGTCTTCTGAGTCTCCCTCTCCTTGGACCTAACTTCTTCTGAAACATTTTGCACTTCTGGAAGTGTTAAGCCATTTACCAGGTTTGCCTCAGGGTAAAAATAGAGAAGTAAATAAATAAATAAATTTATATTAAAAAAAAAAAATCATTAGAACACCATGCATTCCCAAATACTTAACATCCCATCACACAATATGTGGAAAAATTATTTCTCTTTGAGTTGCAGTTCATCATAAACATCTAAGTTCCCATGACACAAACCAATAAGTTTACCACTGAGCATTCAATAACCTGGAAGATATAAAATAACCCCAGACCATTCACCAATCCCAAGATAAATACCACTGCTGTTAATTATTTTCAGATTCTAGCTGTACAACCTTCAAAATAAAGTATTCGTTAATATTCCTTTATACTTTTGAATGTTTTAAAGCCTAATTTAAATACAGAACAACAAAATTTTCACTTCAGCAAGAATAAAACATGAGAGTTGATTTTCAAAGTCCCTGATAACCATAACTTGAATACATGAGACAGCAGAGAGAACTTTTGCCATACACATAATATTTATCTCTTCTATTCATTACATAAATTGCAAAGAACAGAACAACAAAGCATCATGCACAAGTTTTCAGCATGAGTTTTTAGCTACTGTACATGCATAAAGATGAAAAGAGGCCCAAAAAAAGCATTACAATCTTTCAAGCTTTTACGAAACTTACCCTTGCTCATCAGAAAGCTTTTGAAACAGTCTGAGAAATCAGAAACCAAAAAAGAAAAGATTCAGTGTCTTGATATTGATAACAACATCAACACAATTAGTAGACCGGCACTCTCACTAAGTGATGGGGAAACTGAAAGCTTGGGAACCAGCCAGCATGGAATAGCACATCGGGAGTTGGACACTAGTCAAAAAACACACCAGGACTTGCATGATGTGCAAAGTTGGGCAGAACTGACAGAACAAGGCTGCCTGCAAGTTTCCGACACTTTTCATTTAGCAATACTGCACAAATAGAGCCTTGTATTAATTCTGCACCACTTATTCCAGTGCTGCTGAACAGCACGATGCTCAAAAGGGACTCATTTCAAGAAATTAAAATTAATGCCAACTTGAGTCTCTACAAGGAATATGGCTTACAGAGGTTGTTTTCTTGTTACTTCAACCATTTCTGATACTAAATGAAAGTAATACTTGATGTGTACAAGAATAAAAGACCCTATACAGAAGTTTAGCACATTAATCCTTGAACACAACTAATCCAGGGCAGTTCAAGAGGATTTTTTGTATTCTTGAATATGAGTATTTTATAATATAGCTATTTAATTCTACTGAATGAATTTTGAAAACATGCAATATTTCCAAGCACTTCAGAACTTTGTTAACAGTATAAAGCTTAAAAATTAAATGCAGCAACATCAAAATATCAACTGGAACACAGAAGTGTCTTAGTCACAAAGTAATGATGCACAGCTGGGAGAACTGCAACTTGCAATGCCGTATTTTCAGAGCTAAGGAAGCATATGGAACCCCACTCTCCAGCAGTAAATACAAAATTCAAAGGAGAGATAGGAAGTACTTAAGAAACGGTATTCAGTCAGACAAGAGGAATTTTGAGGATACCAGGAAAGAATCAGGGGAAAGGATGAATCAAGACTGTATGAAAGTAGGTGGATACTATCGGCAGAATAAAATATGCCACAGTGGAATTTAATATTACAGAGACACACAACTTGCATGCACCATGACTTTGGGCAGGCAAAACACTTTTTTTTTTTCACCTCATCTAATCGTCTCAGAACTGTGGCAGGACAGTTTACAAGCATTTTTAAACTTAGGTGCAAGCAAGAATATCAGAATGCCCATTTCCAGAATTTGTCTTTAAAGCATTCATGTGTTTCAGAAATGTTTTTACCTATTATCTTATAGAATAAAAGAAAGTATTTCTAGCCTCCATAGTCTTTTGAATAATCACTATTCCTGTTCATGGAAAGAAACTTATGGAGAACTTTGAGCATGAAGGAATGATAACATATTTTCTCCAAAGTGGCAGCCTAAAACTAGAAAACTTCATAATTTTTTGTTGAAAATATGGTATTGCAGTCATGAGCTTTTATTCAAAGCAAATACAAAGCCTGTTCGAGGACGACACGAACAAATAGCAGATTGGCACTCTATGAATGGTTCAGCACAGGATGATGCTTTTCTGAACGGAAAGGGTTCAAGGGCACTCAATCTGTGCAGGACACAACCTGACCTCTCCACCATCTGCCGTTTCTTGTGTCTAACTTTGCTGGCCTCCCTGATTGCTTCCCACTTCTTCCAGTCTTCTTCACTGCATGGACCTGGGATAAAATTTACAGGCTGGACGTTGCTTCCCACTTTCCAAGATTCAATCTTGCGGGTCAGCATATCGTCCTTCTTATGGTCTAAAGATGGTGACAGCACTCTGCCATTGCTCTTCCTTTCCTCTGGTATCGCGTTTTTTTCAAGTAAACATAGAAATTTGGACCGGATCTCTTCTGGAAGACTCCATGGATCAGGAAACAGTGCCGGGTGATACTTGTCAGGAGCACCTGATAAAGGCACCTCTTTCTTTTGAGAGAGGACTTTACGAAAAATCATGTCATCCTTTTCCAAATCTGGAATCACAGTTTGGCCCTCTCTGGGTTGCAGAATTATCTCACCCTCCAAAGGAGGCTCCAGCTCAGAGAATTTCTTTAAATACCGGGGGTCTTGAAGAATAACTTGATTCACATGGAAAGCCCCTGTTTTCCGAACGAACAAATCATCATTTTCCAAATCTGGATATAGATATCCATTTTCCTCATCTCCTTGCTTGCCTCCTGGTACAAAGGAAACATTCTTTCTACATTTTATGAGCCTAGGGCCAGAAGTAGGATCAATTCTGGTCTCCATTTCAGAAGACACGTAGTCAGTGTATTTTTGCAGGGCCTGAAGTAACGAAAACTGACTGAAGCATATAAAACAAAAGGAGGAAAGTAAAAATATCATTAACTAGAAAGAGACAGGCAGATCACAACGAATTGCAATATACATTTGGTTTAGACTTGCAGTATCCCAAGCAGAATGACGACACCACTTGGCATTCACCACCACTGACCGCAACGCAGCACACGCCAACCAACACAAAGGTATCCCGGCATCCTAACCTGCTCAGAAACGTCACACTTACATGCTCACACACAAAGCCAGTAACCCTATGCAGCACGTTACACTATCACATTTACACGTTTCAGAAGGCCAGCAACTTACGGGTACATTAAAAGAGGAAAAAAACCCCAGACCCAAAAAAACAGCAAAATAGTAATAACCAAAAAAGCAAAACATCACAGGACGTGGTTTAATGTCATTTAGCTGTTGCATATCCAGCCATTTCTTTTCGATGCATCAAGAGAACAGCTCATGCAGCAGTATCAACCTGGGCTGATCAGAAGACTCCAAGATTTTTCCTTCTGCAATCTGTGACAATGAGCTTCCCACATATTCAGCAGTTGGCTTATAATTCTGATCTCTTCTGCAGCTACTATTCCAGTCAAAACTTGGTCTTGGTTGATTAGCACCAATGGTACAGCTTTGTTTGTAAGCAAATTCCTCATCCTCAGAATCTGATCTCTTTCTACTGTGCAGCAGCACAAAGAATGAGCCGAGGAGAAAGAAAAATAAACATGAAGTGTACTCACTGAGTAAAATGCACAGTGGCAACAGTGCAACAGTATAACAAAAATAATATTTCAATTATTTTCTAAAAAAAAAAAAAGGAAAAAGAATAAAACATATCCTGCTGCTACACTGGCAATGAAAATGAAAAAATTCAAAGTCATAGAACTACACTTTATTTAGGCTTTGCACACAGGAGAGAAACAGGCATGCATGAAAACGCACCTGAACCCTTGAATCTCTTTATACCAGGGTTTGAAAGAGGATTTCTTGATTTTTTTCCACAGCAATTCTTCTTCTGGAGTCCAAAACTTAGGAAGAAATTTGTCAAAAGCAACAACTGTATTTGGTGCTGAAGAACTTAGCTTGCGAAAATAGAGATCATCTTTTTCAATGTTTGGGATGCCTACTTCTTCCTCGTCCTCATCAAAATACCCAGATAATTCTGAAGGATTGTTAACTCTTGGTTTGTTTTCCTCTTTAGTATCCAACTGCCTCTGCCTCCTCTGGTTACTGTTCAAAATATCCAATCAGTTAAGATATTTTAGGAGCAACTTGACATAAGGAATGCAAAAATACATGCTTTTTGGCACAGGAGCTCAGCCTTGTGAATGAAGCATATTAGTTCTCAATTTCATCACTGCAGCACCAGAAATAGTAAGACATATTAAAAAAAAAATTTAAAAAGAAGTTAAATGGTTACATCAGCATCCTATCTCCTCCGACAAAAATACAAAATTTGACAGAAAAAGCATATCAAATTATCAGCTGTGTTAAAATGCCGATTAGAAGACTAACTTTATGGAGTTATTTAAGGGCTGCGATTTAGGTAACACAATAGTTACTGGATCTTGGATTAGTATCTCTGACCTCAGTGGTTCAAGCATTGCAGCTAGTGGACCAGCTGGATAACTTTCTCGCGAGCAAGATTTAGGAGAGTCATTGCGCAACATGAAAGGACGTCCAGGCGCAGCAGAGCTTACAGGGCTCTTTTTGACTAGAAATCTACGATTTGCTAAGTCATCCAAAACAATGTCGGGCAGCCTTCTTTCGTCTTCTGAATCAGAGCCACTGTCATACTCATAGATGATCTGGAGGGAAGCTGGATTTGTGAGCCCACACTCTGCTCTGCTATTTTGGCAGGAAGCTACACGATTCGTTTCACGTCCACTGAGGTTGACCGAAACAGGAATAGAATGAAGACAGTGAAGTCACGAAGGTAAAGGTGAAACTCAAGAACTGCCCACTCATCTCATCTGTATGCATCAAGAAGCCGGACAACTGAAAATCACCACTGCATTTTGGAAGGCTTTAACAAGCAACTAAAACCATAGGTCTATCTCTTACAAACTTGCATTTAAGGTCATTTAAATATACCTGGAGTCTGGCCAGCTTCAAAACTTTACTCAAACATCAAAAAACAATGTAAAAAAACCAAAACCAAACCACACAACCACACCAAAACGTCCCCCTCGATAAAACATGGAAAATCAAACACTTGACTTTTTATTGCAGCAAGAGCAGCTTTTCTTCGACTAATAAAGAAATAATTTATTTTAAAAATTCTAAAGCCCACTTTACTAAGACCACACACCAGTACCTTGAAAATGTTCCATCTGACTCAGTGAAGACTGGACTTGCCCAGCTCCTCCTGTTGTCCTCATTCTTCTCTGTCCTCTTCTTCCTTAAAGGTGCTGGCACATATCCTGTCTGCTTGTTTTTGTTGGGTAAGAAACGATTGAAGTCAGTGGTAGGTTTTGGTTCAATCACAGAATTCCTACGGTAAGACCTGTCATCTTTGTGGGAGTCATGCATTTTGGAAGGCAGTTCTGAGTCTGTGTCACTGTCACAACCTTAGAAGAAAGTGGAAAAAAGGGAAGACACAAACATTATTCTCTAGACATGAGCTTCTAGCTAAAACTTGGATCAAAGTCTTCTAAAATCAATTTAACTCTATATTTGAGATGTTTCAGCTGCAAATTTGCTGAGCTACTGATGGGACAGTAGGAGAGGTATTTTTAGAAGTCTGTGGCAAAGCTGTGATAAGATCCATTAAACTCAATTTGGTTTGCATGATCCTCCTGCATTTGTTCCATTCTTTCATTATCACTGCTCCCTGCAGGAGACAAAGTGCTGGCCTCCAGACTGAAGACAAAAAACAGCACAAAAATTTTTTAATTAAATAATATCTGCCAGATAAATTTACCCACAAAGACAAGTTAACAGCAAATACTATAGCAATGTGTTCATCTCACCAGATTAACATCTAGTAGAAGCTCAGGGTACATCACATACGTAACACGGCTAAATATTGCCTTGCGCAGATCAGCAATGCTCCATGGAGCCTCTGTCCAATGATTTTGTTTTTCACACGAAACAAAATCCAAAACCTCACAGATTTTGTGACTTTAGACTACAAGTTGGCATTGAACTTTAAAACCAGCAGAGAAACACAGGCAAGACTGCTGCTTTAGGGATCCAATGTCACTGTCTCCTTGTTACCTTAATTTTCACGACAAACTACTAAAAGTATCAAATACTAGTCAGTATTTAACCTAAGTGGGAAAAACCTTATTGAATATTCACAAATGAAGTGAAAACATAGAGGTTTGACACAGTCATCCTAAGAACAAGGCTAGAGACTTTTGCAACTGATGAATTTTAGGTGATCCCATCCAGATCTGATTTCTAGCAATTTCCCTTACAGAACTCTGGGAATATACCCTGCAGATACACACACCCCTAATGTGTCAGTGAGAGCAAGAGTTTCAGCAACCCTTCCCAGGAAAATTTGTGTGAGCAGTGCTTTTTTTCTACCAACTGTTAGAGGTCAATATTTGCTTAAGCAAAATGCAACTGCAGCAGCTGCAAAACTAGAGTTGACTTTCAAGCTGGTTTAAGTACTAGATACTCAAGTACCAGGTCCATACATTGCCTTCTCCCACACTCATAAGACACATGTCAACAAAAGATTTTAGACAGGAAAACATACCTTCACTGCCACCTTTCAAGGTTATATCTGATGAAAAGCTTGTGCAGGATCTTGAACCAAGAGAGTCCAAGCTATCAAAGGAATCGTCTCTTTTATGAGCAGCTGAAGATGAAAAGGGCTCTCCCCGGTCAACGTACCAAATATCGCCGTACCCACTATCTCTGCCACTTCTGCTCGGCTGGCTGGACTCTTCAAGTGCCTACAAGAGTAAGTTTTGAAAGGTCTTTTCCAATAATTTAGGGTGCAAATCCTACTCATGAGCATTCTGAATTCACAAACAAACTTCATCAAAGACTACTGCAAAACCCTAAAAAACAACACATACAACAGCTTGAACATGAGACTTGATAAAAGGTCTTAAATTTGTTTTATCTTAGCCAAAGAGGATTGAGATAGGGCTCTTCACAATCTACCACATCAATTAGAGCCAATGGATTCTGAAATTCATATGGGTAGCAGAAGAACCAATGTAAGATAAAAATAATTCCTTTCATATGGAACCATGTTTGTGATAGCAAGCAAAACAAATAAAACAAATTACTATGTTCTCCAAACTAAGAAGAAAATGAAACCCCCCAAGTGACTGTTTAGAATTGCTGCTGTATAACAAACTATAAACTTCAGGCTATTCGTTCAGTTTCCTTTTTTGGATTCCTTACCTTAGTCAATGCTTGCCCTAATAACTTCTCAAATGCTTTAAGATTGAGGTATGGACCATTATAATCAGGGTCACTTTGAGCTTTTCTCCCAAGCCAGTATAATGTAATCAAAACCTAAAATCAAACAGAAAAAAACACGTGAATACAAACTTAATTACTTTCCTCTCATGCCATGTGCCAGTGTAAAAGAATCTCAGCATGCTGTTAGAGATGTTTCCACAATGAACTGCAAAATCTTGCTTGAGTATTAGCTATGATTGCCAGCAAAACCAATTAAGGAGTGTCATGATGCATCTCATATATCTCAAGTAAGCAGATATAAGTACTGTTTTCAACTATTACAATGATTTGGGAAAGTAAGCTGCACACAGAGATCATTGTAAAATGGCATTAATTTGCATCGGATAAATCAAGAGTTGAAGAATGAGGTAAATATGATAGCACTATAAACAGAAGCATCTAAAAATAATTAATCACAATTAATGTGCAACTGTCTTACATTTTTCACTCTTCTGTTGGTTTCCTCTGGTCTGAAGCAGGGCGGAGAGTGAGAAAAAGAAAAGAAAATAAAAAGTTTTAGAATTGCTGATTTAAAATTCAATTATTATTCAAGACGTAAAAAGTTTCAAGACCAATTAGCAGTCAATATAAAATATGCAACTATGACTGCTCCAAAAAAAATAAGAAGCATTTCACTTTAAATACAGTCATAACTCTGTACTATTTCAATTGTTACGTGTAAAGTGAGAAACCAGCCAATCTATTACAGTTTCTGTTTTGAGAGGTACACAGAAAGGCTCTAGGCTGTTTTAATTAGCTCTCATTTAGTTACCAACAAAACAGAAGTAGAAAACAAGCTATTGACTTTGGGAAATACAGCCTCTATTATCCAGGGAGATCACAATCACAGAAGGGTTTGGGTCAGAAGGGACCTTAAAGATCACCTACTTCCAACCCCTCTGCCATGAGAAGGGACACTTTCCACTACACCACATTGCTGAAAGCCCTGCCCAACCTGGCCTTGGAACACTTACAGGGATGGGGCATCCACCCCTTGTCTGGACAATCCATGCCAGTGCCTCTCCACCCTCAGAGTAGAGCACTTCTTCCCAATGTCCAATCTAAACCAACCCTCTCAGTTTAGTCATTCCCCCTTGGTCCTATCACTACATGTCCCTGTAAAAAGTCCCTCTCAAGATTTCTTGTAGGCCTGCTTTAGCTGCAGGAAGGCTGCCACAAGGTCTCTCTTGAGCCCTCTCTTTTCCAGCCTGAACAACCTCAGATCTTCAATTCCATATGAAAGGAGATTCAATCGTAACTTTTTCCCTAATTGTATTGCTTTCTAAAGTATTTGTCTCAGACAACAGAGAACACTTTAGCCAAGAGTAAACTTTTCAGACCAAAAAATGAGAAACTGAAACTGGGACATCTGGAGAGAGATGATGTAGGGCTGAAAGGATGGGTTTGGATTATTTTATATAAAAATGTGTTTTTCAATAAATATTAAATACATATGCAATCACTAACATTAGGGAACTTTTATATACCCAGTACACCCAGTATGTAACACACCTTGGAAGGACACCAATGGACACTTTTAGTGGTCCTGTTCTCCTCCTTCTCATTTTAAGAGCAAGAAAAAGAAACTTCTCTAATGGGAGGCTCCAAAAGCCTCATAGTCCCCAGACCTAGTCCTCAGGTGTAAATATTCAGGGCTGGACTGCAGACAGTGGTTGAACAACATTGCTGCTTGCAGTGCCAGCAGTTATGGAAGAGCAAATGGCTTAAACACACCAAAACAACTTTTCACTTGCCCCAGACATCGGCTGCAAACTTCACACATAGCACAGTGAAGGAGTTCAAACAAAAGCAGAGACTTCACATACAGCAGCATAAAAACCTATCCAGAGCTCCCTAACATGCCAGACCAACAACGTATCAAGGTACCTATCCTGTTTCTGTCTAGGAACACACTAGTCAAAGGCTATAGGAAAAAAAGTAAAATAAACCATTCAGGAAACAGTTACGAGTTACTGTAACAAGGACAGGGCCTGGTCAGCCTATGCATCACTCTTCACGGAAATGGAATAGTCAATGAGACGTGACAACCGTCAGGGACACAGACCGTCCCTTCCCTCCTGCTCTTTCTTCCTATTTTGAGAGCACCCGCTCCCACTCAGTGGCTCTAATTGCCTCGCCCATCCCCACACCATAAAGAGCTCAGGCTATCAGGAACACAAAGTCCTGAGATGGGTCTGACCTGCACAGTCCTTGCCTGCAGCTTCCTTAGTATCTCATGCCAGAGATGCTTCTGGCTTTGTAGCCAGTGACCTCTTTCCCACAGATAAGGAGGAACCCTCCTCCTTTAATGTGAAATATCTACACTTTGTTTTTAATCCCTTCCGAAACCCACTGCTATTTGTTATTCACTTGAGACTATTTTTGAAGAAAAAAAGATTTCCCCTTTTTTCCAACAGGCTAATTTTTTGCCAGTGTCCATGTTGCAGGGCACACCATAGCTGTGGCTTAAGGTGCTACTAGAGACAGGCTGATTTCCCAAGCAGAGAACAGAAAACTATTCTTGTATCAACATTATACTTCTCATACCCAGTGGAGACCATTTCAAAGGTTAGCATTCTTTACCCTCAATGCCTTTTGTTAGCAGAATTTCTGCTTTTGTCTGCAATTATAAAAGCAGAGGCCCTTGCTAAAGATGCCCTAAAGTTTGCTCCCAAACTTCAGCAGCCCAGTAAGGAGTGAGAAGCTCTGCCCTTGGCTGGCAGGAGCACATCTCCAAAAGGTTGCCAGCCTTCACATAGACCTAAGGTACATGACTGAACACAATGATGTCCACCTCTGCTTTCTTTGAGTTCTCTGGGATAATTTCAGTCAACTGTTTTGCAACAGGAGCAATATTTAGTTGTCTTTATATTTCAATATATTTTCTTTACTGGAATAACCATAAATACACTAGGCCTGTGTACTTGGACTAAAACCAACACAAAACTCAGGACATTCCATTAAAAGTCAGTTTGAGACCAAAAATGCAGGCAGGGAGATATTTCACGGACTCAGATGACAGACCCTGCTTCATTCCTGTTTACTCTGCTAACAACAGAAGCAAACAGACAAGTTGTTTACCCATCACTGGTGAAGTTTCTTCACTTGCATTACTACTCTCCTCCTCTGAACTGCATCTGTTGGTTTCTAAACCTTTTCAACAACTTGTCATGGTAGACATAGTCTGAGCAGAAGAGAAGAAAAAACCAAGAGAAACCCTGCTGATCTAGAACACTGTTCCTCATTTTTGTATGCATGTATTAATTATTTGATGGTGCTTAACCATGGAAAAGGATGAATCATAATGATGAATTTACTGTCCTAGAATCTGTGTTAAATGATAGGTATGTAATCTTTTTTGTCCAAAAAAAAATCCTGATTAAAGAAGCAATGTTGTTACCTTGCTGGAAGGTCTTAAAAGTAATTTTTGTCCTACAAATTTCACAGCCACATCTTTGAAGCATGCAACTTGCAGAAGATGTAGTTTGGATCTGCTTGCTAACATGCTCTGTGTGAAATAAGAGCCTTTAAAGCCTTTTATATGTACAACCTGTCCAAGCTCATCTGTGTTTAGTTGCACATGCCATTGCCCAATTCCCTTCCAGAACACTCCGTTTAAAATATCTATTGGGCAAAGCTATTGGTTAGAAGAGTGATACAAACTGAAGAGCTTTTTGGACGAATGACTTTTTCCTGTGAGCATCAAAATAGAAAAAAACCAAGGCTTTTAACTCAATTGTAGTAAATAAAAACACAAAATGGAATAATTTTATTATGCAGAAGTTCTTAATGAAGTGTTATAAAAATGTAACTACTGCGCAATCTATGTAAATAATTTATCTGGGGTCTTGTGCATAACTGAACAACTACGGTTCACAGGAGGGGACAAGACAGAGGCACCAACCTCAAGCATAGCAAATTCTTTGCTGCTGGAAGAAGAGGCATGACCCTATGACTTTCCTGACAAACCGTTACCTAACAGCAAGCTCCTGCTTTCGCCTCCACTCCCCTTTGCAATCCTGGCTCTAACTACACAGGGCTCAAACACCCAGTTTCTCACACTGTATTTGAATAAACCATTTAGAAGATGGAGGACAAGAACTTCAGCGATGTAGCTTTTACGCTTTTTAAACACTCTTGGACACTTGAAACCTTATTTTAAACAAGTCTATAGAACTGAATTTCGCACACAACTGCTTGTAAAGCCATTTCTGCCACAACAGCTATTTTAGGAACTGAAGGGGTAGCTCACTTCCTAAAGTATCTTCATCAGTGCAAATAAATGCCAATACTACATTTGGTTACTGTGAAAGAAGTCTGCTTTATCCTGTTTCCATCCAAAGTTGTCATACGGCCCAGTTGATGCTAACCATATTCTTTATGAAAATACTTGGTGTAACCCAATTTCTGGTTTGAATAGGTGAATACCTTTATTCTGAAAGTTTTAGGTGGACTGCCGCTTTGCTCAGGAGGGCACAGCCAAGGCTGTATCTTAAAACTAATCTGCTGAAAGAATCCAGTTCCTCCCCACATGACAATGCAACACTACTTACTAAATCACTTTGTGTATTTTTAAACATTAACTTCTCTTCCTAGAGGTTTTTTATATCTCCTTTCGTTAACAATACAACTTTGCTAAAGATGTCTGAACTAAGCAAAGAAAGCTGCTAAATAGAGCAGTTAAGATCTTGATGGAAGAATTTTATTATAAATACTTCATTTGCTCCTGCCACAGTCTCAGCATTTAACCATCCATTCTGAAGCTTAAAAGAAAACCAACACCAATCTACCTATGCTAACCTCAATATCAAATTCCAGCTAAGAAAGAGGTCTCAAAACTGTAAAAGTAGAATCCTAATTCACAAAGCATGAACTTTAAATGTTGGCAGTGGCATTAATAAAAGTTTACATACAACTTCAAGATTAGTCACTCTGGAAAAGATCTCCCAAACACCGCATGAAAGTCTAAAGGCCACGAGATAACAACACGTGGGGGATATTATAATAGTAATTGTGAAGCACAACCACATAAATCCGAGTTGAACACTGATGAAAAAAGATGTGAAACAACCACCTGTGGAGAAATAATACCGTCTGTGTAAATCATCTCATCTACGTCAATCCTTGAGCAAACAGAAAAAAGACAAATGGGACATGAATAGCTCTCACTTGTTGGTGCGTGATACACTTAGAGACGAAATACCTCTGTTACATTTGAGTACAACACGTATTGACAAACACCACTTACTCCCAGCCAGCACGGACCGACAGATGTTTCTCTAATGAAGACCACTCTACGCAAATAAAGCAAAGTGACACGGCAGATCAGCACGCTGAGCCACAGCTCAAGGAATTTATTCTCAGCTCCACTGTTTGCTCAAGGTTAAGCAGCAGAATTAGTCACCAAGGCCCTAGCCTGACAATACAAAGGCTTTGGCAGCAGCTCTAGCTTAAGGATTTCCTGGTCCCCCTCTCTCTTCCAGCCACTCCTGTTTGCTGCCCCTGTGGTTATGCCAACACAACCCTGAATCACACTGCAGTTCCATGCTGCCAGAGGGCTACACCTGTTTCTGTGGGTTTTTCCTAATATACATTTTCAACCCCTAAATTATCTTCCTGGTCTGTTTTAGACCATGCTCTCACAAGCAATTGCACTAGCACCGTGGCAGACACAACGTGTTTGCTGCAGAGGAGCGGGCAGGGGGCTTAGTGGAGGAGGACTCTGCTCCAGACACCAGTACTGTGACAGCCCCCATGTGATGACCTCAAGACAGAGGTGCTCTGTGCTTCCCATTTTTAAGGAGTGAGGAAAGCTTGCTGGGATTATTTTAAGGCATTTTGAGGCATTTAAAAATTAAAAAAAAAATTGTAGACAATCATACACCTTAGAGGAGCTATCAGGCCACAGTACTTTCAAGAAATTATGAACTAGGCTTCAACCGATTATAAAATACATCCACTGACACTTACAGGCACCTCTCCAGTGCCTCCATACAAAACAGCAGTGCACTTCAAGAAGCTAGCTTTATTCTTGACTTATTTCAAAACTTTTAAACAATAAACTTAATAGTTCAGATTTTATTTTTCTGACACACTACATGGTTTTGTTTCCCCACATCCTAATATGTATCCAATTCCAGCAACTAGCAACTCATGATGTCAAATCTACTCAAACACTTCACTTTATTATTTTCCAGGAAGAACAATGTGGAGCTCAAGACTACATCCAAGATACCAGAAGTCTGAGCAAAATTCTGGAAGATTATTTTACAGCATCCTGTTCAGAGAAGGGTCTGTTTCTCATATAGAAACTTATTCAAATAGAGTTACC
Organism: Melanocharis versteri; assembly: GCA_013397845.1. Classification (NCBI taxonomy): domain Eukaryota; kingdom Metazoa; phylum Chordata; class Aves; order Passeriformes; family Melanocharitidae; genus Melanocharis; species Melanocharis versteri. The sequence goes on from VZTG01001080.1 coordinate 585,300, forward strand.
AATTGACAATTTAAAAAAAAAACAAAACCAGCAAACAAAGAAGTGAGTTTGAACAGAGATTCCTCCTCCCCAGAATGAAGGTTAGCTGCCAAGAATACATGTGGTCCTGTCCAAAGAGATAAGACAAATCTGAACCCATGTACGGGGAGAAAGAAGGAACAGAGACACTCCCACTGATAGAAAGGAATGTGCCAGTGACAAATGCACCCTGCCCAGTGCCAAACCCATCCCTTGGTGACGAATACTTCAGAAACCCCAACAGCTGCCAACCCTGTTTTCTGCCCCTTCCTCTGAACTACCTATCTCACAAACACAAGACTTGAACAGATTGCTGTTTAAAAAGAACTACCGGCGCTCTCCCTTTGAGCTCCCGTCCATCAAGGCAGCAGTCACACCTACAAGATGCCCTTTGAAAGGCTTGGAAGAGCCATACCCTGGCCTGGGACTGGAATCAGATCAGTGGACTGCAGAAAAGCCCACTCCCCAGCTCCTTGCCGACTCCAGGCGCTCCAGCCCTACACAGACCAGCTTCACTTACGGTTCTGAGGAAGACGTCAGAAGGACTCCTGCACCCCCGCCGGGTATTGCTCTGCAGGAGATGAATGCTGCCTGTCCAACTAGCAGCGGGCTCGTGCTAAATTTCAACCTCTTTGGCCACCTACTCAGCTGCTATTAATATTGCTGTTATCGGATTTCACTGAATTCCCACGTGCTGCTGAGAATAGAAAGGCTCCAGTGGAAGATGTGGTTGCAACATGGGTACAGAAACATGAGGACATTCCTCCAGCACTTGGATTCTTGGCAAATTGATATTCAACCCCGAGAGCCACAGTTCACTGCTGAGAATGCTGGAAATAAACCAGCCAGGCTATGGCTTCAGAGTTAGAGAACAGCTTTTGGAAACACACCTTTCTATTTGACTATAAAAAGCACATACATTTTCCATAGCAACACATCCACTGGAAGCAGTGCCACTCACACCATAACAGCGCACACAGTCAGGTATAAAATGACAGCAGAAAGTGTTTCTCTGTGCCCCTACAGAACCCCTGGCTGACAGCAAGGAGCTCCGTGGGCCCTGACGAACGAGCAGCCTGGTCTCCACCCTGTGCCCCCGCCTACTAATGCTGAGGGGTAGAGGAGAAATGCTCAAGAAGGGAAAGGCAGAGAGGGGACAGAGCCAGCCAACACCCTCTGTGGGAACACATCACCATCCATGGTTTCAGAGCCTGTCTTCTCACACTGCCTCTTGAGCACGGTGCTTCCTTGCTGATCTCACCCATTATGCCTCCACGCCATCCTGAGATCCCTTATCAAAACAAAAACAGGCACTTCTAGAAAAGTGCATCAACCCTGGCAAGTCACCAGGCGATAACATTATCCATTTCCTCATGCTCTTTTCCGACCCCTCCCTGGGTGGTCCATCTCTGCCAGCTTCCTCATATTCCAGTCTAATCTAGAGGTTCTCCCAAACAGAAAACTAGTATCCTGTAGAGAAGAAGGCACGCCTGTCAAATAAAAAACAAAAATAAATCCTCCCAAAAGAACAAGCAGAAGAGCCTCGATGATAACCTGAGCGCTCCTTGGCTCTTGTCTGAGGGGTGAGCAGGGCAAGTGGTATGGAGCACTTACTGCAAGTTGTTGCTGCAACAAAAAGGAGGCTAATAGGATCCTGCATCTTCTTGTTTAAATATTAAGCAATATTAAAGAAAATTAAAGTTGCACTGGATGATCTCTGAGGTATTTTCCAAAATAAATTGCTCTAAACTTTATAATAATTAATGTAGATTTGTTGATTGGTCCCTTTTTGTGTTTTTTTCTTACTCCATTCCTAACCCCCTCTAAAAACTCAGCAGCTTCACTAACTACAGGCAATTAAACTGTGTATCTCTTGTACTGTTCTGTTTGCCTGGTTTTTCCAAGACAAACCTAGAACGCTTCCCCAGTCTGTACTGGGTACTTTCAATTCCAGATCTAGACTGGCACCTACACAAAAATAAACAGCAGGCATTTTGTTTATGAAATCTAGTGGTCACATGCCTTACACTTTGCCCAAGAAGCATAAGAACAGCCACTGACTTTTTGAGAAAAGACAGACTCTCTGCACAAAGTATTAGAAGTTGTGCAGTTGACTCTTAGTTCACACATAGTGTAAGTTCTCAAATCACTTTGTTCACACTCAAGACAACTTTTAAATTTCAGAGGTGAAATTAATTCTTTCTCAAGAAAAAAAAAGCACTTTAATGCACACAGTATTTTAGATAAACTGATGGATAGATATAATATCATACTTACATATGCTATAGGTTTTTATATCTTCCCAAGTTTTGGTATTTACAATTTGGAGCATATGATTTTGCTGAATCTCTCCTTTTATCTCCCTGCTGCCTTTTTTTCTTTTTTAAAAAAACCTGTACATATTTCAGTTGACCTTTACACAAGGATTACATTAAATGTTATCCCCTCCTTCTACCTTTTTCCTTCCTTGTACCTCAAGAATCAACATACTTGAGCACATGTTGATCATCAGGTTCATTATCTACATTAACTTCTCTTGCATTTAGTTTTAAAGTTCTTTGACACTCATTCCCCCACACAAATCTAAACCATACTGTATAAATTTTGTAGATTAATCTGAAGAGAAGTCAAGATGGGGAACGTACAATTTTGCTAACAATCTTTCCAAAACAAATAGTTGGTTTATCTGGGGAGTCACTGAAAAATAAATATCAAAATAGACAATTAGGTGCAATCATGTAAGTTTTTAGAAATATATTCAAAACCACAAAAACATGCAGCTGCTAGCTTGCACAAAAATAGTTCAAGAGCATTATAAAAAAAAAATTATGTATAAAGGCTATTATTTGCTTCAGCTAAGCTGCAGCAACCATGGCAACCCACAGCATTTTTTTTCAAGACATGACCAAAACTCATTTTCTGTACTGCCTGATGCCTCTTTGCCATTATTAAGTATTTCCAAAACCATTGTCCTTTTTACTCCCAACTCTCACACCTACCTGGAATACTTCAACATCCCCTCTTTCCACACACAGACACCAGAGGTAATTTTTTAAAATAGCCCTCAGTACTGACCCCATTAATTGCTACCAAGCCTTGATGAGACATGTCTGTACCAACTCCAGGTATGGATAAACAAGTTACTGCAAGGTAAGTTAGGGCAAAAAATTTTCCATCTACCAACTACTCCTAGCAACTGCCTATGTGCACTCTCTAACACTCAGCCCCCAGGACTAACACAATTGTTCAATTTGGATACAGCATTCAGAGGTGGTCCCTTGGGAAGAGCTAGGATTTCACAGGTTATACAACATTGCTTGCTCAGAGACATTTTTGTAGCCTCTATACACAGGGAGGAGGAAAAAAACACCCCAACAACCTCCTTCATGCAATCTCCTCCCTTGGTCCATGCCCAGGGAAAGATCCCATAAATGTAATCCTTTGTTCTCCTTGTGTCAAGCAAACAGGCGGTGATGCAGAAGTGCTTTGTGTATAAGCAAAACAGTTTACCACAGCTTATAACACTCATAAGCAAGATTTACTCAAATCCTCAGGGTATGCAAAAAAAAAAAAAAAAATCCCAGAACTCAAGTCTATGCTGCAAAATTTATATCAGATATTTGGCAATGAACATATCCTCTGATAAAGAAAAAAAGATGACTGACAGTAACTTGTACTAGGTATTGCTATGTTCACACTTGTGCTAACATCCAGTTTCACCAGTCCAAATAGGCATCTGCTTGGCTGCTGTTGTTATGACACATTCTCAGAAAATAATTCAGAACAGAGGTGACTCAGAGTTACCAGCAGAAGCTACAGATGCCCTATTCTTGGCCCATAAAAGTAATCCAAGATTGAGCCCACTCCAGTCATCACCTCCTCAGAAAAGCCAAGACTCATAAATGCCACGTATATGCATGAGGGATAGTTATATCTTCTGGAGAAGAGGCAGACCCCCTGCATTTTGGGGATACGTGGAATTTACAGCACCTGGGAGTCACTTCACAGATTTCCTATGGCTCATTTTTTCCTCTAGAGCAATTCCAATGTAGTGCTGGCCAAACTGTTGTGCAGGAGGACAGAGAATAGGGGCAGTGTATACCCCAGACCCTCTTTTCATTCTAAACTTTTGTTGTATCATTAAAGAACAAATGCTTTCTTGTTCTGCAGTTTAAAGGGGGATTACTAAAAGCACAGTTTTGGGGAAAGAGTCATAGAGCTAGGACTTTGAAAAAATTTAGATTTATTGATAGAGACGGACAGAGCAAAGATGAAGAAATGGAGGTACAAGGTAAGAGCAGCTTAGTCTACGATAAAGATTTTGGAAACAAGTTAAAGTCATGCTGCATTTGTCTTTAAGTAGAAGTAAATCACTACTGCATGACTGAATCATTTAGTTTAGTCTCTACACTTGGACTAAAAACTTTAAAGAACTACTGGGTTTTCTCAGTAATATTCTGGCAAAATATTTCACGAGCAAATAAGAAGCCCTGAAAAAACCGATAATGCTTCCTTTTTGGAATTTTGCCGTATTTTCTCTGTGTCTCTTTGTGTTACCCTAGCAACACAGAGCACAACATCATCACTCATCACACAGAGCACAAGAGTATGAAACACAGACTGAACCTGACTTCTCTCTATTAAAGCCAGTTCTCTATTAACTTAAGGTAATCAAATACGTCCAAAAGGAATGAGATATGCAGATACAACTGAACTTTATAATTTCCCATGTTTTCTTGATCTTCCTGCATTTGTAAAAACATATTTAGAGCCAGGAAATAGCTCCTCAATTAATGCAAAGTCAAATATTAATCTATGCAAGGTTAACAGAAAAGGATACTGAAAGCGGATTTATTCCCTTGAAGCAGCTCTCCCAGAAGACACGGTGTGAGGTAGCAGCAAAATTTAAACCAAAAACAAGATACAAAAATCAAGTAGAATTCACCAAGTTTACTACACTTAAGGAAAAACATGCCCTTTTGTTTGAGGGAACAGACAAAATTTAAGACAAGTAGATATTATTTTCCGTATTTCCTGCAATTCTCACTTCCCATCCTCAGCTCCTGAAACATCTACAAGTAAAGGAGCTCCTTAAGGATTCAGCTATTCTGATTCAGGTTTCTTATGTTTTCAGATTTATTTCTATAACATTTGAAATATCTAAATTCAATTTGTTGCTATCAATAATACTGGAGAAATACTACCTTTTTCAATTAGCTTTTTTTGGGCGAAAAACAAATTTTCCACCCCAAAAGAAAACAGTGCTTTAAGGCTACTTGGAGCAGCCAAGTCAGAGGGTATTTTTAAACATTTGCTCAAAACATTAAGGTTTTTGGGCCAGGTTTTCTGGCCAAGTATTTAATGTTGGAAAAATGAATGCCTCTTTACTGTAAAGTGAGAGAATGGGTAAAAGTCCAAATACTTGCTTTGCCAGAATGTTAGAAAACTTGTGTGGGAGGCAAAAAAAAGAGGGGTGGGGGAAGGAGAAAAGTTAAGCTAGTCTGACCATATACCTCTGAAGTTGGAGAGTTTACATTCATTCTGACCATCCCAACCAACTGAAACCAAATGTGCTATTAGTCACTTAGGAGTTTCTGTTGTAAAGTTAAAGGAGTCTGAGAATAAAAGCTTGAAGAAATTTAATGATATGGGAAAACAATCCTAGCCAGGGAACTATAGATGATCTCACACCTCTCTTTCACCAGTACTCATGAAGTATGTAATTTGTATCACAAAACTGATGACTGAGGGAAAAAAAGGTTTAATACACCAATTAAGACATCACCAAAATGCTCCAACAAGCTATTACAACTAAGTCTGTTGGTAGGGAAGGAGTGGAACAAAATTATCCGATTCTGCTCCAAGTGAGGCCATGGCAATATTCCCAACATCTTTAACGAGTGCATGAGTAAATGCTAAATTAGGAATCTTCCTTCTCACAAGAAAGAAGATATTACATACATCAAGTCTTGGAAATTACAGTTAGCCATCTGCAGAATTTCACCAACTGTCCAGCCAGATGAAGCACTGGAGAAGTGGGCTCCTTAAAACACACATGGTGGTTGTAAGCTATCCTTCCCAGAAGTCAATCAAACAACAGAGCCAAAATAACACAAAAGCAACCCTCAGGCTCTTGACGGGGTTATTCTACAAATTCTTTGTCCAGCAATCCTCATAATTTCTACACGAAAAATAGGCTCACTTTAAGATGAGATTAACAAAAACCTTGAGATTCTCATCTAAGAAACCACTGCTTTTGAAAACTAAGGGTGTCTCAAAACCCCTGTGAAGGACAATCGTTATTGCATTTAATCATTGCAAAGATTATCAAACTAACGGTTAAACTGAAAAGTATGTCAATAGCACCAGTTTACTACAAACTGCAGCTTCCCATGAGACAGTATGCATGCTGCATTAGCAACTGCTACATCCAGACCTGCCACCTTGGACTTGTCTATGGAAGTATCGCTTTTCATCTCAAGTTTTTGGCCCTATTTTATTCAGAAATCCCAGCAGCAACAGTGCTGTCACTATATTCATAGTTTTACAATTCAGTGAAAAGCCAAGACTTTACCATCATCCTGCAATTAAGACTGATAATCTAGACAGGATGAAAAATTAAAAAGCAGTTCAATAAAATAATGGGATGTTTCTTCTCTTGATGATACTTAATTCTACCTGAAACAAATTACGATTGCAGAAGAATCACACAAAAAGTCATCTCAGTGGTCTCATCCCCAACGTGCACCTTGCAACAGTGAGATAGAATAATTACCAAGATCTCCCCCCTTCTTTTCACCTCCAGGTTACAGAGCTATAAGAAGAAATTAACTCAGTGTGGTGGAGGAACACCCAGTAGTACCCTCCAATGAGGAGAGGATACATCACGCTCTGCTGATGGCTTAGGAACAGGCTGCCAAACTGCAGCAAAACCCAGCTATTCCTTGACAGGAAGGTAACCACTAGAAAGTGCAGGAGAAAAGAGCAGGATGAACATACCTTCACCCTTTGACCCACAGATAGTACACACGGATGATAAGCTTGAGCATTATCATCAAGTTTGGTTGCCAGATGGCAAACTGTCCACCACATTACCCACACAACACTGACATTGTTTTGCAATAGGTTACCACTTTCTTACTGCATAATGTTAGACAGGTGGAAAAGGCCATGAAAAAATAAATTGAGTGCTCTTAATATATTATCCTCTCTCCATTTCAGTGTAGATGCAGTTAGTGGTTCACTTAACCTGCTACAGTAATATATTTTAAAAAAAAAATTAATAGAAGTCCCTTCTGTAGGTTATTTTTTAGCAAATGAAGGTTACAAAGACACCCAACAGTCTTCATCATCAAGGAAATGCATTTATGGCAGAGTAGGACAGTGCATAAGCTTCCTAAGATACTCACAAAATAGCTCATACTGCCGTGTAAGTTATGCAAGCATCATGTTTAATAATACAAATCAGTACTATCAAAAGCAGTTCACGATATTACAAATCAGCCATCTGTTGGACGCTAATTTATTGAAAGACGCCGATTCAGAACCGCTCCAATAGTCAGATATTTACTACTCAAAGAGAAAGGAGATAATTATGAAGTCTTCTGCCACACTGCATTTAAAGCTCTTCCCTTAGAAAACAGCACATTGAATACATGTAAAAATACACACCCCAAGTTGCTTTTTTTTTTTTTCAGGTAGGAAAGAATCTCTGGAAGCTTCTGCTAGGGAAAGAAATCCGAAACTGTTGCATGAACTCCAGACAGAATGTCAAACATATAATTACTTGAAATATTATTAAAAGTAACATCGTTATTACTCAAGGCCCTGAAGGGAAAATCCTGACACAAGATAGGTACACAGGTGAATATACTTGAACTTTTTTTTGCATAATAAAGGTACCAACAGAAAACGTGCAATCCTTCAAAAAGGAAAGCCACTAGAAAAAGAATAACAAATTAAAAGCACAGAGATATCATTCTATGCAAAGAGAAAAAAATGAACTCTCATATCAAATGCACTCCCAAATTTCTTCTCCTTTTAAGCAATGACACTGAAATGGATGAATGCTGATAGCATAGAAATCAACAGATTGGATGTGAAGTAAACAGGCCATTTAAAATACATAAATGCACATTTAAATTAAGTCTGTGCTGATTTTCAATTTGTAAAATCTCATATGCACTGATTTTGAGTGTCATACCAATTCCCCTCAAAAATAAGTTCACTAACACACTCACGATTACAGAGCAACTTACAGAAATAAAAACTGTTTTTAAATTCTACTTCCTTCACAAAGGTTTTTTCTTTTGCTAATTTTAGCTTGCATAGAGGATCCTGTGTTTCATGGGTAAAACCAAGGCCAGCCAAAGCTCTTTCGCAAGTTGAAGACTGGCCAGTGAGCACCACCAGTGGTAACAGAGCTTCAGTCAAAACAAAAAGCAATTCCCTATGAAAAATTAAACACATAATTATCTAATAAACACAATATCACAGTACTTACTCTCTTAAGTAATTATTAATTTTATTGCAGGCACAAAGATTAGAATGGACTGCAACTTGCTGTATTTAATGAGACAACTTTTTCTGCTCTCTCTCTTCTAAAAGTCTTAAGTTGACCATCTATACCCAGTTTGCCTTATACTCTTCTCTTTGTTCCAGTTTCTTGCTGTGTTGACCATCCCTTAAGAAAGAGTCACACACTCAAATTCAGGCCATAAGCTAATCTCTGCTGTATCCTCTACCACTAGGGAAAGTACAAGGTAATGTTTTCAAAGAATTACCCACTAATTATTTTTTTGTACATAAGCATTGGGGCATTACACACTTTAATAAGCAAATGCATGGAAACCTGTGCAGCTACCTTTTGTAATACCATTAAAGGCTAACCTTTCATAACTGTCATTTGCTTTCTACTTCAAAGTATGCCCTCTTTGAAGCTGACCCGGTGTTGCTGTTTGTTTTGCGAGTTGCCTGGCAGAGACATCTGAGCAATAGAGAATAAAAACAGCAGGAAAGCATCTTTCCTGGGTATCCCAAATTAGCTGAAGAGTTGCAGAAGGCTATTCCAAATAACAGCAGCACTGGCACACAGACTACCTATAACCTAGAAGGAACTAGAAACCAAGCAGATGCTACCTCCTCTTCACTTACAGTAAAAGCAGATTATGGAGTTTTTTTACAGGTAAAATAAAAAAGAAATTTAAAAATCTCAATACACTCATTTTGAAACTGAAAGCAGTCCTCAATTTAGAATTGCATTAACAAAGAAGTCACATTACCAAGAGTTGAAGTAACCTGAACCAATTAGTTGGAGTACTCTCTCATGGGTGAAGGTAGGAAAAAACCTCCAAGGTTTAGTAGTTTTCTTCCACTGTGTTCACTGCCGCTTACATTAGCTTTTAAGGAGGACAGTCTCTCCTGTGACTGCAGATGCACAAGTAACAGTAACATGTTCCATTAAAGGTTGAATGCCAAAACCCACACGCAATTAAGCCTGACCAAACAGTTTCTAGGAGCTTGAACATATTTGCTTTCCTGACAAAAATTCTGCAAACAAAAGCTCCTTCTATAAGTAATGTACACGTGCCTTTGGTAGACGTCCATCAAGAAGATTCCTGCCCTGGGAGATGAAAGAAGGCTTCTTCTCTCTTTCTCTCTCTCTTTCCCCCATCTGACTGATCAGACAGTAGTTAGTAATTTTTAAATGATGGGAACCACACAAGCACATTCTTGGGCAACAGGTGACAAAAAGAAATTTCCAGTGTACACTGCTTCTCCATCTCTCCTGAACCCTAATTAAGATAGACTCATAGAATTCTTCAGGTTAGAAAAGACCTTTAAGATCATTGAGCCCCACCATTAACCCAGCACTGCTAAGTTCACCACTAAACCATGTCCCCAAGTGCCATACCTACAAGTCTCATAAGTATCTCCAGGAATGATGACTCTACCACTGCCCTGGACGGCCTGTTTCAATGCTTTGCAAGTGTTTAATTGAAGAAAATTTTCCTATTACCCAATTCTAAACAGCACAACTGGTTGGCCATTTGGCACAATTTGAGGCCATTTCTTCTTGGCCTGTCACTTCTTACTTTGGAGAAGAGACTGACGCCCACCTGGCTATAACTTTCTTTCAGGTAGTTGTGGAGAACATAAGGTTTCCCACCGAGCCTCCTCTTCTCCAAGCTAAACAACCTCAGTTCCCTCAGCTGCTCCTCATCAGACTTGTGCTCCAGATCTTTCACCCACTCCGCTGCCCTTCTCTGGGCACACTCCAGCCCCTCAGTGTCTGTCTTGTAGTGAGGGGCCCAAAACTGAACACAGGATTTAAAGTGGCCTCGCCAGTGCTGAGCACAGGAGGACAATCACTGTCCTGGGCCTGCTGGCCACACTCTTGCTGATACAGGCCAGGATACCACTGGCCTTCTTGGCCACCTGAGCACATGCTGGCTCATGTTCAACTGGCTGTCAAGCAGCAACCCTAGGTCCTTTTCCGCTGGGCAGCTTTCCAGCCGCTCTTCCCCAAGCATTGAATGTTGAGACCCAGGAGCAGGATCTGGCACTTCACCTTGTTGAACCTCATCCAACTGGCCTCAGCCCATCCATCCAGCCTGTCCAGATCCTTCTGTAGAGCCTTCCCACCCTCCACAGATCAATGCTCCTGCCCAGATTGGTGTCATCTGCAAACTGATGGAGGGTGCAACTTCCCTTCCCCACCTTGTCCGCCCTTTCCCTGCAGTGCCCCATTGTATAAATACATTTTCTGAGAAAATCAAGTACCAGTCCTTCATTCCAGCTTTTCTCCTGATACAACTCACACTGTCCATTACAGGAAGGAAGTTTAACACGTAGTTTTGGCCCACGCCTGACACAGCACAAGCATGGAGCACCTGCCTTAGTCCTCCTGTGCCGGCAGCCTTGTGCACACTGAGAGCAGCTGCTGGGCCACCCAATACTCACATGGTACCCAAGCAAGCAAAACCCAGGCACGCAGACTCGTGCTGTTCGGTGCTGCCATTCCCTGGATTCCTAGATTTAAATCTTATCCTAGCAATAAAAAAAACCCAAAACTGAACAAAAAATAGAATTAATTTACAAATGCAGTCACGTCATTTAGGTCACGATCACAATGCCAGACTGAGTACATTACCTGGATAACTAGGGATTTTTTTATTGGTCATTTATCAAACTAGCTTGTTGAATACAAATTATTCAAGCAGTATTAGAGAAAAAGGAATTAAGCTAAGAACTTTGTTTACAGCTCAAAGAGGAAAATGCTTCAGGAAGACAAAATGTTGTTTATAAAAAAAAAATTATCCTTTTGCAAGAGATTCTGTTCCTCTTGAAGGAATAAAAATATCACAATGAAATGGCAAATACTACTAAACCACCAGCACTAAGTGACTTTCGTATGATTTCTCAACAGCAGCCAACATTCAATACCAGAGGTGAGCTCAGATTTCAAAGAATAAAATGTTCTGCACACAGAGAGAGAGGGTTTTGCAGGACAAGCACAGCAGAGGAGTATCATTACCAATGCATCTTATTCTGTGCTTATTCAATCTGTGTGGGTGTGCCTTCTACATAACCATCTGATGTGTGATTTTACAGTTACACTTCCCATGCCAAAATCAGTAACAAACCCTCTTAAATTAACTCATCTTTTGAGAGAAAAAGTATCTTTTAAGTAATGATGCTGAATATAGCATAGGCAAATACATGTACCAGCTTATTTCAAGAGACTTTCAGCCATTCTCTTTCATTATTCTTCTGAAGCTTTTCATGAAACTCCCAATGCCTTAATGAAAAACTATCATGTGTTAAATTGCTAATAATTAATGATAACATTTTTTTCACTGTGATTGCACAACCTGGTCACACATAGAAATAGTCAGATACTGGTCTGGATTAAAAGACCTACCATGATTTTATTGCTGTTTTCAGACATACAACGTTCCACATTTGCTAAAGCTTAACAATAGCAGATTGCTTGATTGATTTATCAAATCAAGTTAATTGCTTCCATATGATTTGTGTTTGATTTTTTTTCCTTAGTTTTGCTTCTCTGAGTTTTCCATAGAGCTACATAAATTAAAAGCAGCTTTTACTGTATGCAACCTTTTCAAAACCACACATAGGAACATCCACATGGGGCCAGATCAAAAAACTATATCTAGCCCAGGATCTCGTCCTCCCATGTAATCCCAAGTGGTTGCCTAAGGAAGAGCAAAAATAGAGCAGGAAAGATGCTTCTCCCTTGTGGACGCTCCAAGCTAGATGTGGTTTCCACATACTAAGTAACTCTTAAAATATTTCCCTTCTTTAAACTTCTCTACTATCCCTTGAATGCAAGCAAACTTTTATCATCCACAGCATCTGTTGGCAAAGAAGGCTACTGCCCCTTGCTTTGGTTCATTGATTATTCATATAACATGGCATGCAGTGAGGAGTTGAATCACTTGTCCACACCATCTGCTAGGATTTTTGTTTGTTTGTTTGTTTTAAGCTTGCTACCTTATCTAGCTTTCCCCTTCCTCCATCATCTCTCTTTCAGGCTCGGGACTCTCAGTGGGCTTAACTAAACCCGAAGGGGAAGCTATTCCTACTTCTAGTCAGAGCAATGCCATGAGGATGAAGATATTCCAGTTCCACAGATTTGCTTTTGGGGGAATTTGGGGAAGTGAGAAAGTGAGAAAAGGGAAAATAATCCAAGACCAAAGCTTCATATGGTATTACAACACCAGCAAATGGCAGATTAACCACAGCAGCACAGTACAGTGCTATTGTTTTCCCTATTCCTAATACTTGTTTCTGGGATAAGGTTGGGTCCTTTTCTTCTTTTGCTTGGTTGGTTGTACTTTTGTTTGTTTGGGTTTTTTGACTGACATAGAACACTGCTGTCACAAAATTTCTGACCCCAGTCTCTCAGGTCTGAGCAGTATTAGCTGTTCCAGAACTCATCATTTCTTACACAAACCTGGAATTGTTCTGATTTTCCTGTTCTCACTTAAATAACCCAAATTTCCTTCTATTTTATACATAAAAAGAGCACAGTTTCTGAAAAAAAACCCAACCAAACTACTACTAAAAGCTGTTTATAACAGTAGTTAACACTGGTATATTTGGACAGATTAGGATTAGTTTGTGGAATTGTACAGTAATTCTCCAACTGCACAGATCTGTGTTGAAAATACATCACAGCTTCAAGTCAAACCACACATAAATAAACTGTGCCTTCTGTTAACTCAGGCATTTTTAGCTAGTGCTTTACCAAGTACATCACTGACGCCCAAAAACTATCACAGTTGAGGGCATCTTACAGCATCGGGTCACAGAGTTAAAAAGAATACATTACTGCATCATAAATCTGACAAGCGTATTTCAGTGGTTATTCACAGGGAACAAGTGGCTGTCTGTAATTTAATAGCCTTTGCAAGAGCAGAAGTATTTTGAACTTGGACTCCCTTTCCCCGCCCCAGTTAAATATTTTATCATATAACGCATTGGAATCCACGTCAGTTGATGCATATCTGTACATACTGGGTTCAAAGGTGTGTGCGTGTTTACATTTGCAGGTCGTTTTTTCTAGAAGGGAAAGGAAAGAGGAAATATCATCAGCATTAGTCAACCTTCTTACTCTAGTCCCAGAAACCAGCTGCAGCAGCTTCCAAAATTTTGCTTTCTGAGTCAGGTTCTGATACCACGCTCCCTCACCGGGCAGACAGAATTGTAGGGAGGGGATACATATGCTGGAGGGCAGGGCTGCCAGGAAGACTGGCTCTGCAGGAACCTCATATGACATTCAATAAGGACAAAGTCCAAGTCCTGCCCCATGGACAGACCTAATTCCTGCAACTGCAGAGTGGGGAGCTGGGCCTGGCAGTCCTGCCGGGCCGAACATCAGCCAGCAGCCAATTTTGGCAACACCGGCCAACAGCACCCAGGGTTGTAAGAAATGGTGCAGGGCCATGCAAAATGGAGTGTGGCCAGAAGGCTGACTGACCTCACAGTCCCCCTTTCCTCTGCACTTATTATGCCACCTCTATAATGCTGCTGTCTCCAGTGTGGTGTCACACAGCACAGGAAAGACATTGATAAACTGGAGCAAGTTGAGTGGAGATCACCAGGATGTTCAGGGCTGGAGATCCTGAGCTTGAGCATCCAGCTTGTTCAGTCTGGAGAACAGTTCTCCAGTTGGGTTTTCTTTTGTTTTTGTTGTTGGGGTTTTTTTCCTTTTGTTTCTTAAAGACAACAGATCTCTATCATTTAAAAGAAACATGCCTTTGTGTGGTTAAGCTTGGCTGCTATCTAGGGCTCTTTATTTCCAACCCTCCGCCCCTTCTTATCATCTAACCACGTGGTGAGACATTATTTTGTTTAATTGGTTTCAGTGACGACATGAAAACAACCCTGCAACCCCTCTTGAAATGCAGTTTATAAGAATATTTGAAATTGTTATTTCATTGCCAATTGCATTCTGTAGCATTCACAGCAAAAAAAAGTATCAATGTCGCTTTAAAGGACATAATAAGTGCTCCAATTAAGCAGTAATAATTAGAACTGAAATCTCAGGAATAAAAATGGTCAAAAGTAGGGTTTTGCATGAAGTAGGATCAAAAACTGTCAATACACTGTTCAGCTTTACTTTCTCTACAGAGTATGGTTAACTGGCAAACTCCTGTATCCATGGAAAACTTCAAGAAGTCAGCTTCCCCCACTATTTAAATATAGAAGCTTTTCCTGTTGAGTTGTCTGCAGAAAAACTAACTGAACTTCAGCAATTTAGCAGTAAAACACAATTTAGAATAATACAATAGTGAACTTGCATACGTGCTTCTGTGTAATTGATATTAACTAACACAAGCTTATTCTTTTTCTAAGTCATTCAATTTTTCAACATCAGACACTAACACTTTTTTGTATGCAGGAAAAAAGAACCACCACCAAAAAACGCAGGCTTTCCCTTTACCTTCTTTTGTAAGGTACTCACTGCTACTCATCAAAAATTCTGTCTTCCCTCTCATGAATTGTTTTATAAACTGCATTTAATCCTGGAAAGTTGGGCAATTAAAATGAATACAGGAATTTAAGATTTAGATGGATTCCCATGGGAATCCTAAAATGTTAGAGACATGTCTGTTAACACAAACAAACATTGAAAAAGCATTGTAAAGGCTTTCAGTAATAATGGTTTTGCAGCCTGTCTCCCCTCCCCTCAAAAAAGGGTTATCCCAGAGATACTTCTGAAATATAATAGGATCAAAAATGAGGACTTTGAACAAACCAACACAATTCAGCAGAAAGCTACTGCAATCTTCTTCAGTGAGCCATTCACTTCTGCAGCAGAACTATTTGAATTCCAATATAAGGCTATGGATCTGTGTCACTAGAGATACCTGAGTTGCTTTCGATACAACTAACACATGCTAAATGTATTGTTTTCCCAAATTGTTCAAACTCCTCCTGCACACGTGTAGGTACAGGTACAGAACTCCAGAGTTCTTCGTTCTTACAGCAGAAACATCTTCACAAAACAGGTAAACAGTAAAAGCAAACACTATCAAAAGTATAATCTGATAAAGTAAGTGTAAATTATTAACTGTTAAATTACTCAACAGCAAAAGTGATCTATCTCAAATATTATTCATTATGACCAGAAAATGAAGCAGACATTAAATAGCACCACACCCAACACTTTATAGACTTTACACTGAAGAGTTGGAGGCAAATTTCTAGCAGGTATGGTCCAAAGTCCGGAACATATTTTATTGCCTACAACGTTTTTACTGGAATGATTTACAGTTTGTGCAGATTAGTGACATGAGCATGAGTATTTTACACTTAAGCACATCAGTTTCACAAGACTGAAAAATAACCAATTTTTTCTTTATCTCTGAATATTTGTCCTAAGTACTAAAAAAAGTAAAACATGTGAAATGACTGATCTTGAAATTAGTTATATCATAAAAAAAATAAATACAGCAATTTCAATATTTAGTATACGGCTATACTCTGGAAGCAAAGACATTTCTTTGACAATGCCCATAGCAAAAAGAGAATTTACACACTTAAAAAGTTGTAGAAACATTTCTAGAGCCAATCTGAAGTGAGGGTGCTACACTTTTCCATTTCAAGGGAACTGTCACTAGGAAACTTAGTTACTACAATAAAGGCCTATTACAACCACATGTGTTAAAAATGTTATTTCCCTGAATATAAATGGGAAAAAAGCCGCATCCATTTTCCTAATTAAATTTTGGTTAAATGGTTTGCATTTCAGTTTTCAAGACCCACAATAAGCTGTCTCTTATTTGTTTCATCTCAGCTTGAATTCAAAGATAGTTTCTAAAATGCTGATGCCTTTGGGATGATTGACTCTTCAGTCACATAGGTATAAGCAAGAGAATTTAAGCAGGTACAAGTTTCGGGCCAATCATTTTCCTACTTCGTGCACTGATGCACTTGGCTTTCATCCAGCTCACAACTTTCTATTCTACACAAAATAAAAAGGCAGGAAAGGGTGGTTCCATGTTGTGTGAGTGTTTTGAGTTGGTTGGGTTTTTTTTTTTATTTTGAGGCCAAATTAGAAAACAAGTTTTTCAGCTCATTAAAATGCATGTTTCTTGGAAAAATCAACACAGTAAGTTCAGGTTCAGCTCCATCATTATAAGCATTAAATTCTTGAGCAAAAAAATATTTCAAGATGATATAGTAACTAGGCAAATATATTAGATATGGAAGAAAAACATGAATTCAGTATTATCGACAGCAAACACCAGTTCTGAACTGCCTGTCCACAAATTGACCTGCCTTCTCTCTCTTTCATTGTTGTTTTTTAGGGTTGTTTTGTTTGTTTGGGGTTTTGTTTGTTTTTCTTGTGTTTTGGGGTAGATTTTTTTGTTTTTTTCAAGTATTCATTTTCAGGGTATTTGACTCTGTCTCCTTTGAGCAAAATACGACAGCTCTTCCTGAAGGACAAAATAGGATACAAGTCCCAAAAGAGTGTCTCATCATCACACCTCAAGCTTTCAGGTAGCCTATTTGCCAAACAGTTTAAAGAGTTGAGTGATATTGGTAAAGCAAACCTAAAAAATTCTTCCAAAGACTGAGGTGTGGTATTGCTTTCATAATTAAAGCTCTCCAAAACATAAATTTCCGAGAGCCCTGACAACAGTTTTCCACTCAAAAAGATCATCTTTTCAGGAATTTCTATATAGATTGCTTTCTTCAGTGGTCTGCCTGACAGTGTTAACATTTATCTCATAGAACAGAAATTTCACTTTGCCTTTGTTTACCCTGCAAAAGAAAGCACCCTGAGCAGGAAACACAAGTGGAATCAGGAAATGCAGGATATTCTCCAGGACTAGACAGGAAGAACATTCAAGCCATAAGAAACATCAACTACTATTAAAAACCAATATTTTTTAATTCACTATCTACTATATTATGAAATAGTGTGCAGTTACTTCCTACCACAAAAACAGTAATTTGCTAAGAGACTAAACTTAGCACTGGAAGAAGTAACACCTGCTTTCAGCTATCTGCTACTGTTTCACTCTTATTTATGGAATCCGATTAGACCTGCACAGTTAGTGGCTGCATCCAAAAGTCCAAGCTGAGGCAATTTCATCACTGAAAGGAAGCACTGGCAGTATTGTAATTCAAATTATAGGATGAAGAAGATAGGTACTGAGTTTGGCTTAACTCACGGCTAGAAGGCTTCCCTTCTTACAACCCCTAAAAGGACAGGGTTTCTTAAAAAGAGACAAGAGTTGTGATATGCAAAGTAGTGATTCTGTGGGTAGGAAGAGAATATTTAAGGTTTGTATAATAGTTCGCTCTTACATAATCAGAAGAACAACCCATGAAATATATCCTGCTCCACATGGACCGACAGGTGCAGATTATGTGCTTACAGCCATATCACACAGCAACTATTTAATTTTCTCAGGCTTTATTTTGAGAGCATCTATTCTCTGAACAACTTTCTTTGGTGGTATTTTAAATCAAAAAGTGTTATCTCTGAACTGAAATAGAGAGCCTGTCTCAAAAGCTCAGCTGAAATGCAGGAACACAAAAATAAACACAACATGTAACAGTTGTTACTTCTCTCCAGTTGGCTTTAGTTATATACAGCTTTATGTTACAGAAAGCATGGCATTTTAATTTTTCCAGGATTGCTTTTTGCTTCAGGAAACCATGAAAAAAGATTATGCTAAAGAAACATTAAACAGATTAAGTTAAAAACTACCCAAAATTTTGAAATGCCAGGGCCAAAGTCAGAGCTCTGTTATTTCATCTCATGTATGCACTTAGTTCCACTTCAGCAAAACTTCTCAAACAGAGTTTTCTGTTTGCTTTACACAATTAACACATTACAAGATTGATACTGAATACGTGGAAGAAGTGCAGGCCAGGAAAAAGATGAAGGTCTTATCCAAATATCAAGTTCTGCAAGGTGATGAGGTATTTCCAGCTATCTTTGGAAAAAAATCACAGAATGGTTTGGGTAGGAAGAGACCTTAAAGATCATCTAGTTCCAACACCCCTGCCATGGGCAGGGACACCTTCCACACCAGACCAGATTGCTCAAAGTCCCATCCAACCTGGCCTTGGAACACTTCCAGGGATGGAGCATCCACAGCTCCATCTATTCCAGTGCCACACCACCCTCACAGTAAAGAATTTCCTCCCAATATCTAAAACTAAACCCACCCTCTTTCAGTTTAAAACCATTACCCCTTGTCTCATCCTATGCGTCCTTGCGACAAGTCCCTCTCCATCTTTCTTTTAGACCCCTTTTAGGTGCTGGAAGGTCTCCTTGGAGCCTTCTCTTCTCCAGGCTGAACAACCCCAGCTCTCTCAGCCTGTCATCATACGAGAGGTGCTCCCTGTTCATCTTCATGGCCCTCTTCCGGAGTCACTCCAACAGGTCCACATCCTCCCTGTGGTGGGTGCCTGAGAGCTGGACACAGGGCTCCAGGCAGAGCCTCAGTTTTTGAGCTTCATTCAAGACATACTCTAAATAGAGCAATGTAGTAATAAGATTAATGGAAGCCATATTGATGGAAGTATTTTAATTTGCTTTATTATTGAAAAATGAAATTAGTATGGTAAAACTTCAACACCAGAACTCAGGGCTGTGGTAGCTTTAAAAAAACTTGCTATTTAGGATTTTGCAGTGAACTTTCTTTTTTATTTTTTCTTAGCTTAATATTTTAATCTATTAAACCACCATTTTATTTGATTTATTATTAGAATTTAATGATATTCTTCAACTGGATAACTAATTTTACAGAATTATAAATTTTTTTCACGTAGAAGAAATTAATTTGCCTCAAATACAAATTTGAGTTTACACTCTCAGTCCGAGTGTTCAGGCTGCCTCCTTTAAAACTGGTAATTGGGATAACAAACTCCATCAGAATTGAAGTTTGGTGTCTGCCTATGTGAACTCCCCCTTTTAACTCCATGGCAAGATTTTATTAAGAACCCTTCCACAGCTGGGAACAACTGGGTGTGTCACCCCTAAAGAGCTGGGTAAGGAAGTGCTTAACATTTTTAAATAGTAACCATGATGACAACTGAGAATCACTAAGCTTGTATTACATTCTTACTTTGACAGAACCAAAAAAAAAGAATCAAATGAAGTATTAAGACAATCTTGCATTAGTATAAATAAATTAAAAAACCCTCACTAACTGCTGGATTTTAAAACAACATCTCCAATTAGAAATAAATAAAATCCTAGGCCAATAAAAAAAAATCCAATATACCGAAAAAACTGAAGAGGGACACATATGCATCTACACAAATAACTAGCCACTGAACAAGATGATATGCATATGACTGCCAGACAGGGTATGTGAGGAATAAGTCCATCTGGATGATCCTTCTTGGAACACATGACATATTGCTGTACTATACCACTGAGCAATAACTTCTGCAGATTTACAGAAAGACTGAACTATAAATCTCAGACATTAACCCACACTCCCATTTTCACTGGCAGAAAAGAAACCATACATGCCAGGACCATTTTTCCACACCAACCAACTACTAAGCTCTCTGATCTGGCAAAGCATAAAGTTCGCAAGGCTTGGAGCAGCAACCAGTAATTTCAGCCAGCCTTTTTCACACAAACTTCTAAACAATAAAATTTTAAGGAGCTTTTTCTTTGCAAAAAGGATAATCACATAATCACTTGGAACTGAAAGTCTGGGTATGTAAGAGGATTCTTGCTCCTCTTGTCCCAGATTACTTCTAGTAATTATAGAGGAGGGTTTCACATCATGCCTGTGCATCATCTCAGTTGCAAGAGAAAACAAAACACGAGTGAAAGTTGTAGCCTCCTTGCCAGACAGAAAGATTATTTTCCCAGGACAGATCCTGTTCATGAGGAACTGAGGGTCTTGACCTTAATTCAGGTGACACAAGAGCACTGCACCACATAACAGAGTTGGTATCTCTGAATGGCTTTGTGGTGGTGTTGATCTGACAGAGCGCTATCAGCGAAGGTACGCTGAAAGGCAACAAGCACGCTCAGAAATAAAGTACAAGGAGAAAATAACTTTTCCTGCTGGAAGGGAGCCTGCCCAGGATGGACAGGATGGCAGTCTGAGATGCCAACAGCCTGAAGGCACATGACTTCCCACAAGGTAAAAAGGAGATACCACACATAACTTCCAGGCAGCAGAGACAGGAGAAGCACACGGAACACTGCAGAGCTCATCCACCTCTAAAGGTAGGTGTTCCTCCTGAGGACCTGCCCAGCACCAGAGGCATCAGATCAATTGAACAAGTGTGACAGGGACAGAGATGCAACCTCCCAGACAGTGCGAGACTGGTTTTGCTCTTACATAAGATGACAACTCTCGTGTCCTCCTTAGCAGCAGAAGCAGACCCACCCTTTTAATGGCACCTTCCTCTGACCAATTTTCCACATCCAAGGCAAATCAAGCACCTTGTCATGCCTGACAGCACATGCATGTGTCCTACCAGCACCCTGTTCTCTGCCATCCCAGCCTGTTAAGGTGACTTTTCTAAGCAACAGTTTATTTAATCTATTTTGGGTAGATAAAAAAACATGTGCTAACAGTGGTGCAACAGCATACAGCAGTCCTCTTGCGGTGTCAAAATACGCACTGCTTCAGGCACACGTTAATGTTATCCCACACAACATATCACAGCTGCTTCAAGATGTGGGCAATTAGCCTCTGGTGATAGCAGCAAAATGAATTTGCTTAGGAATGTTGGAAATCCAAAATTTAAATGCAATTTTTAAAATAAATCAGCAGATAAAGAGTTTTCCTTCTTTGTGACAAGAAATTATTTACTTCTAATTATGAAACTAGGGTTAACAGAGGATAACACGAAAGCAAGACATGAAGCAGGCCCCTTTTCTGAGGCCTGGCATTCTACAAGTTTTGAAGACATTTGTAATTCATCTTGAATGTATGAAATTACTTATTTCCATTAAATAATAAAAAGACACATCAGATAAAATTCCTGATCAGACAGCATTTCTCTCCTGACACAAATAGAAATCTCTCTGAAAATCCTCTGAAGAATAGCTTGCCCTCTGGGTAAAAAAATTATTTCTATAATTAACTTTTCAATGGCGAGAGTTATCTTTGTGTAACTTATTTCCTTCATTTCTTGGAATAAAACTTCCCTCCTCTCCCTCTCCAACCTCCTAAATACATCAAAAGTGCTAGTATAGTTAGGACACCACTTTATAGCATGCTCAGATACAGAAGTTTTGAATTACTCTGTAAGCATTTAATACACACTGTGGGACTGTCATATGATATATAATGTGTGGAGAAGCAAACTCATACTGAAACAAATTACAAGAACATGCTTGTATGGCTGGCAGCTCTTTTGACTCTAACCCAGACCCCCCGCATTGCTGTCCATAAGAAGTAGTCAGTAGTTAAATCTGCTTTTTTGAAAAACACTAATGAAACCATTGCTGAGAAGGTTATGGTGTAAAACCCCTGTTGCCTCGTGACAACTTCAAATTCCAGCCTTGCTTTCTGCTCACGGAGCCAGGAAGGGAACTGGCGGTGCTGAAAGGACCCAAAAAAGCCTCAGTTACAGATCCACTGGATGAATTTCACGGCTGACCTCCCCTGGGTGCCGCGGTTTAACGTCAGGACGAGTAGGACAACATACCTTGCACAACAGTTTGCTATCTCGACCTCCCCGGGGTTCCAGCTTGTCGCTATTGACGCCGCTGAACGCCAGCTCCTGACCGCCTCCAACCCTTCCCAGCCATACCCTTGGAGCAAACCTCCACCAAAATAACTTTTGCTAGGGCTTTGTGGATAATTTAAGCACGGCAGAGGTTACCAACCCTCTGGCTTTTGGCATGACGTAGGAACCACCAGAGAGAATACCAACCTCCTGAAAGGGTGCCAAGTCCCTAAACACCAGATTAGTGAGAAATTACATTTCGGGTATGAGTCAAAGACTGGAAAACACATTGCCAGACCTCAAAACAGTATGAACTTTCATTCTGAAACCAGGCAGAGAGCCTGTCAACAGGCTACCACCCGATCCACCTACAAGAGATTTCTTTCTAATTAAAGCAGTTACATGTCATTTCACAATATTTTTTTTCCTTGTATTTACAGAAGGCTTACTGCTTGTTCCTCTTTGATAAAACTGGTAATTTAATACAGGAATCAATCCTTCACATTTAACTTGACAGGTTTCCAGCAAAACCCACTAAAGATTTTATTTTTTTTGGAGACAATAAATTCATCCTTTGTCCCAATATAATAAAAAACAGTTCATACTGTAACAAATCAAGGTACCCTAGGATGATTTTTGCCTTGACTCATTTATCTTAGAACACCTGTCTATACAGTAAAGTTTCACCTTAATCTCTCAGAAACTGGTAATAAAATTCTTATTAGGAGACACGGCAGTCCTGGAACATGAAAATCCACTAAATACATTTCAGAATCAAGCCGCTGCTATTTCACAGGAAATCTCCCACATCCATAAACATGCCAACTACCCTTTGTGCAATTCAGTACTTAATTTCTACTCACACACACACACATACATACCCCTTGACAGGGAACGTGACACTCAGAGACAAACATTTGATGATTACTTGGAGTGGCAAGACCAGCAGTCCTTTAGGAACACCGTACCTAAGCCTCAAATCCATTTGGATAAGTATCAGAAGTATCACCTCAGCCTATCAGATTTACATTGGTAATCACATATCATAAAGAAAAGTGATGCTTTTGATATCATTTAACAATTTTGCTCCAAGTCTATAATAAGCTGAACAGTTTCCATCTCATATTAAGTGTCGTAAATATTCATTAACAATTAGTTTGCTTGTAGGGTAAGTATTATAATAATACTTCATTTTTTAAATTACTTTTCTGCAAGTCTTATCTACTAGCTTTAACAAGGCTTAAACCCTCACCACAGTATTCAGAACTGCTTGTACCAGATTAAAAGAAGAATTTTCCATAGGCAAACATTAGAAAAGAAACAGACTGTGAAAGAGCTTAGAGGGAAAAGGGAAAGGAGAAAACAAAACCACAAAACTCACTTGACTGTAACTCGATTGGACAAATCCTGAAGATCTCCTGGGTGAAAAAGCTGAGCTTCTTTCAGTCCAATGTTTTCACAGGCTTTCAGAAAAACATTTATATTATCCTGCAAAGAGAAGTAGAAAGCAGTTGCTCAGTTAAGAGCACTAAGCAGGTTTTGCAAGATGATTAGTGCGAGCCTTTAAATGTCAAAGTCCAGCTCACGTAAATAATACTGGAAAAGCAATCTTCTGGATCATAAACGCTGCTCGTTTCTCATGCACACAGGCAAGCTGGGCTGCGATCTCAGGGACTGAGGGGTATGTTAAAGATTACCTGGCATAAGGCAGCGGTGAGCCAGTAGGCAGCAATCTCCACTTTGATGTCAGCTCTGCTCAGCAAACAAACGCCCTCTTCCTAGCTTTGCACGACAAGCCTCACCTCTTGCCTTTAAAAATAACTCCAGCTACTGACATTCACCACCCAGAAACTCTTGGCAGGAGAGGAAGAAGAGGAGGGACGCTCCGTTTCTATGCTCACAGACTGATGAGGGAATACTGCACCTGGAGTCTGGGTTTGGTTGCTGAGCAAAGCTCTGGAGAGACAGAAACCGAACCGTGTTCAGAGCTGCTGCTGCCTCACTTGGGGGGGGGTTTCTCTCCTTCGAGTTCCTCCCCTTCCCACACCCACAACCCCCCCCAGCTTCACACCGGTCTGTAACAAAATATAGGTGCAGCACCCACTCTGCACCTGCTGCAGGATCGACCCACCTGTGAGAGAAATGTTAAAAAATCATAAATCTAATGATATATAGAGAGATTATACAACTTGTGATCTCTTTCCACTTCATAAACAGTGGGCAATAGGCAAGAAATTCCTTCTCGTTAAGGCGGAATGCTATCAACAACAAAAGAATGTGCCCTCTTGAGCACTTGCTTCCTTCAGCTGGAAGCCAAAGGAAAAGGTACACAAAGTTACTTAATTCATAAGCTACGCACAGCCCTGTCATTAAGGGTTTGTAAGTCAAGGTGCTGGTATCGGAATTTCACAGTATGCAAAAGCTCTGCTTTAGCAATTTAATATGCTTTAAACTTTTTTTTTTTACACATAATCTCTGGATGTAACAGTTATTTCTTCATTTAAAATTCATGTAAAAAAACAATCTACACAGAAAATAACAGCTGCTTCTAATATAGAAAGTAAAACAAACCCAAGAATCCCCACAACCTTCTGTTTTGAAGGTCCCTGGGATGCTAGTATTTCTTATCAGTCTGTAAACATGGCTTAATTCAAGGAAAATATTTGAGCAAGGTATTCCCCATGCAGGCTGTGGGCTCTGCGTTACCACATCTGAAAGATCCCAGGTGCCCCGTGCCGTGGAGGTTATGCCCCGAGGCCTGATGCGATGTGCCACGGCGGGGGCTGCTCTGCCGCAGGGGGTGCGACATGACGGCAAACGTGGGGGACACGATGTGGTGGCAGATGGGAGGAGGAAGCTGGGACGGACGGGGGACAGGCAGCCTCACCTACGCCCAGGCACTGACCCCTGCAGTGCCCAGGGGGCTGCCTGCACGTTTGGCCAGGGAAGAGCTTCATCCTGTGAGATGTGGCCTCAGAAGGGGCATTTATTTTTCCTTTCCATGCAATGCCCCTTTTTTCTTTCCATGTAACATGGGGAAAGCTGGCTAGATGTGTCAGCTTCCTTCAATTAACATTTGAGTGTCACATTAGTACCAAAACAGCAACGACTTGAAAAGGCATTGTTTCCTCTGCATGGAAGAAGCCACAGGCTACAGTCCCATTGCAAAAAGAGTAACTACTTGCTAAACAACCATCAGGTCAGTGTTCAGGGGACTAGGAAGTCTAAAATACTGGCAAGCAAGGCACAAGGAGAAAGCAGCAGAGCAGAAAGAATGAGTAACTCCAAGGTAATGAACTGAAGAGACACCAACACCAGTGAAGGCAACGTGGTCTGATCAGTCTGACCAGTCACCACAACTCAGAGCAAACTCCCAAACCAACGGGTTATGTCAACCACAGTACTGCGAATGAGCACATTGTACAGGTAAACAAGGAAGAAGAGTCAGATTTAGAAAAATAGATGTCTACACCCTGAGAGCAACAAAAACAAAGCAGAGGGGTTGCTCATCAGTGGATCCTTGGCTGCACAACCACCAAACTGTTGGCACATGAGAGAATTAATTTTGAAGGTGTTTCAGCAATTAAACCTATCAAGCATCAACCTCCTGATAAACAGCACTTACAGCCCCTGAGAACATCATAGCTGACAGGAGTCAAGCCCATCAAGAATGGGGTCAGAGGCAAGGAGAGATAACATGGAAGGCAGAACACTGTTGATCACAGCACTCATATGCAGGATAAAACATGGTTCAAAATCTCCCTTCCCTCAGCTCCCAAGCCAGAAGTTTGATCACGCCTGCCATCTCCCAGGTTACTGCCCCAACACCAGCTATTTGGTAGTCAGGGCCTGGAAATAACCCTCACAGCATCAAGAGGTGACACACCCGATAGGCTATTTATCAGGTTTGGATATTGACACAAAAAGGTATCATTTAAACAAATCAGCACATCTAAACACTGCCCTTGCCAAGTTATTCTTGACCATTCCTAATCATCATAGTTAATCAGCAAAGCCACAGATCTCAAAATAGCTAGCAGCCATTTTAAACTCTACCAGAGTAATGAATGGGAAGATGAATTTTAAATAGCACCACAGAAATAAGTAGGAAAAAAATGACAAGTTATCAACCTTGCAATTAAATTTATCATTAGGAATGTGAACAGGAACATTTTTCAGTGATTAATGCACTCAGATATAGAAACCATTACCCTATTCCTTTCACCAATATAACTGTACTTTAACAAGTCTAATGGTCATTGCCACTGCAGCTTCAAAGGACATACTGCAATCTGAATCTCATCACACTTCACAAAAATAGTTCTATTTAAACATCCAGACCTCAAAATCCTGGAGAAGCACAACACACCAGACCTATCTCCAGGTGACAAAAGTCATTGACGATATACGCTTAAGAGAAAAAGGTTCATACTTGCATCCACCACCTTCCTCTGCCACCAAGGTGTTCCCAATCTCTGTAATCAAGAGCAAGCCATTTAAATTTAAGATAGATTCAAATTAGCAGAGAAAAAGGATTATGAGGATAAGGGAAGATGAGGGATTTAAGACAATGAAAACTGGAGAATTTTGTTACATTTTACCAATAAAATGGATCATGAGAGGCAATACTGGTGCCATCTATCAGCATAAGAGAAGCAAAACCAGAAGGGGAGAGAAGAGCTGCCCATTTCAAAAGCAAGGATTTATCATCAGGCAGATCAAATATATTTTTGCAGAAAACATAAGGTTCTGACCACTACTGGGGAAAGCTCTTGAACTAACAGGGATAAAATCATCAAGTTAATTTTTGTTCATGTTATTAACAGAACTCAATCACTGCATTTCCTTGAGCATCTGAAGTTGGAATTAGCATAATAGAATTACAGGTTTTAAATCACAACAAAAATAAAGCCTGAAGTCTAAACCACAAAATTCAAGTGTAATTCATTTCTGGTATGCTATTACTACTTCTAAATGTTTTGGTGAGAGGGGGTGGGGAGGTTGGAATGAGACTGTGGGAAGGGCTGTTTTTTTCCCCAGATGGTGTACATGATGGAACAGAAGAGCATTTCGAATGTTCCCAGCACGGCTTGAGTTTTCCACATGCTGTACAGACTTACATTAAATGCACAATGTAGAACACTGACTAGATAGAGCTATTACCCTTCAGTATTCCATTTTTGCCCCAAACTTCAAAGTGAACCGCACCCAAAAGCTCTGCAAAGTCATAATATAGGAGAGACGGAGCTGCTAGTGGGAAGCAGGTCATCCACAAGCAGGCTTTTAAATACTGCTGTTTGGGGAAAAGGCAAACAATACCGTACACTTTCAGCTCTGTACCTGACTTTCTGGTCCCCACAGGGCATGACTAAACACAAACCCTTCCCTCTGCCTGTTGTTAAAGCATTTCCCTCTAACCAATGCTTTGAAGGAGGCAAGATGCCATCTCTACACTGAAAATGAGACTACAGTCCACACCCTCCCTCCAGCATCCGAGCAGAACAGCAACCCCATGGAGATGAGGAGAGG
This sequence comes from Melanocharis versteri, assembly GCA_013397845.1. Lineage (NCBI taxonomy): Eukaryota > Metazoa > Chordata > Aves > Passeriformes > Melanocharitidae > Melanocharis > Melanocharis versteri. The sequence goes on from VZTG01001080.1 coordinate 613,047, forward strand.
AAAGAGCTGAGTCTTTCCTGTCCTTCACTTGCTGGTCATCAGTGCTGCTCCTGCTGCTAGGCCAGGTGCAGGGAGGCTGCACCAGTGGAGGTGAATGTGAGGGGAAGAGCAGGGCCACTGCTGCAGGGCTCCTCATCCCTATCACTATCAGCCAGACCACAAAGAAGAAAGAAGCCTGGCACTCTATGGGGAAACACAAGAATACGGACACCTTCCTTTAAAAAGATAACGATTTTAAAGAGGAACTTAAAAAAAGGAAAAAAAAATTGAGGCAGTGGGCAGTGGTTCTGTGTTGCATCTGTGATCAGCTCCTAATGTCTGTCACCTTGGCAAGAACTTGAAACGAAAGACAGGGAGTGCTGGTAAGGTGCTGGTGGTGGGGAAGTACAGAGGCTCCTCAACACCTAAAGAGCCAAGGAAAAAGAGCACTTCTAAACCAGAAAAAATAAATTAGCATGAGCAACAGGAAAGTAAGAGAAAAGACGAAAGATACAAAAAGGATCAAGAAAAGTTTGACCTTAAATAGGAAAAAAACCCCAAAGACACCAACCTGAGAAGGGGCACAGAGTGTGCAAAACTGAAAAAGCATTTTAAAAATCTCTAAAGTAAAAGTTAATTAAAAGAGGTCTCCCCATAAGAGTGTGTAAATACCATCTTATTTTGACTACTTACATGCAACGCGACATAACACGAAATTCAGCTTGTGTAATAGAGCTGCAATTTTATTTTTAAAAAAATCCCTCATTATCATGATTATCTGGGTGGGACACTAATATTAATTTATGCACAAGTGTGTAAATACATTTGCTTTCTTTAAGGTGCAGTTATGCTGTGTGGTAAGCCTGGTCTTCTCCGTAGTTAACTGTTTCTCTGAAGCCCTGCACCAAAACACAATGAAATCTCGTAGGCATACATGTTACGGCACATATTTCAAATCACTTGGCAACAGGGAGAAAAACAATTAAATTAACATGGTGTTTTTCTGTTTTTCCTGGGTGTATCAGCCAATAAAAGACTGTACTCCAGGTTGTCTCCTATTCTGATACAAATACCCACTGTTTCAGTCAAACCCCTTATTTCTACTGCTATTCAAGCCCTAGTTTGGAGGGGAGAGTTAGGGAGGAGGGCGCTTGGGTGGGTTTTGGGGTGGATTTTAAGCGGTTATTTCCAGAGTATGAAGGGGATGGTACCCTATGCTTGCAAGGCCATGAAGCCTTACATTAAGTATTACATCATCATCCAGACCATGATTTAGTGCCAGAAGTTGTTTTCAGTTTCCAGGCTTCCAAAAATATAAAAAAGACAAAAATCACCAAGTACCTGTAGTGCCTAGCAACAAAAATTTTTGACATTTTAAGAAGAGAGACTGATGCATTTTTTTGGCTACATAATTCTGAAAATCATTTGAATAGATCACATTTAACAGGCATTTTTCCTTAGTACTACATTTATCAAGACATTTAGTCATCTTGAAAGCTGTCTCCGACTCTGCATTCATGACAAACCCTCTTTATTGGCACCCTCATTCCCTTATGTAAGGGCAATTTCCATTAAAAAAAACCTGGTATTTTATCAAAGTAGAAAATATTTTTCACAGACGCAGCATTATACTGTCCACACAAGTTGGCTCAAATCAGTTTAATGCAGAGTTTAGGGCTGCATTTGGCAGCAGCATCACTGCACGGCTACGCATTGTTTATATTCAGAGGTGGGGTAAGAGGAAAGAAACCTACAGCAGGAGCTTGTTGAACAAGTTGGGTGACTTGCTCTTCCTCGGAGGTACGTTTCGGTTATTAGCTCTGGCTGCGGGTGCAGGTGGGGGCAGAAGGGGAGAGAGGATAGGAGGGAACAGGGCTGAACACAAACCCTGTGGTCTGACCACAGGCCTGGGAGCCAGGAACTCCCCATTACCACCTTGGCCTTGAGTGTCAGGATGTTCGGTGCCCATTACCCACCCATCCCCATCTGTAGTTTGTGATCCCTGCTCCTACAGCTCTCTGTATTTCTCTGAAGGCCAACAGTTTCAACCTTGAACCCAATGCAGAAGAAGGAGTAGACAGAATACCTAAACTGCTCTTTTCCTCCCTTTTTGGGCTCAAAACTAAAAATAGTAATTAAAACAATCGTCCTGCAGACATAATTTGACTTAGCGTGACCTCAGGGCTTCTGTTTGGTAAATTATCCCACCTATAACAGAGTGCACAGAGTACTGTGTTGGCCAAAGATCAGAAACTGCGTTAATTGCTTTGCCACTCCCCTCTGCACGCCCTTCATTGCTTTTCCACACTGGGTAAAATAATAAATTACTGTGATCCTTGACACAGGGATTCCCTGCCCCAGCTCTATGATTACAGATACTACATCTATAATGATTCACTGCCAGCTTTCCTCTCAAAACGCAGGTGCTCCTGCTCTGAGAATGCAGGAATGAAACTCTGTGCACAAACTTTGCTGTTACCTTGGTGCTGCCAGCATCAATAACCATAGATCAGCCAGGAAGAGGAGGAGAATTCCCCTTCGCCACTGCAACCATTATGGTAACCACATTTTGAAGCAGCCTTAGGTAAAGAATCATTCTGGTTTCGGACAAAAAGGTCCATCTGTCTCCCAAACCCCAATTCCATCTACAGTGACTGCAGCTGGTTATGGAGCTCTGTAAGACCAAGGTGTATACTGAAGAATATTCCCCAAAACTTGCTATTCAGGTCCTGGCACTGCCCACCACCATGCGTAATGGTCAGCAGAAGACACCTCTGCTCAGCCCACCTCATTGCCTGCAACCTCTTGCAGCACTGAGCTCCACAGTTTCTTCACAACGAGAATAACTGGATTAAGGAAAACAGACAAGAGAAATTAATGTGGGTTGTTGGGTTTTTTAAATAGGACTTCTGAGTTAACAGTTTTGAGGGTGTTTAACAAGAGAAAGGACCAACTGTCTTCGATGCCTTGAAATGCCTCCCAGGCTCGTATCTCTAACTGTGCTACAGCATAACCTTCACTACGACATTATAGATGTATATGACAGCTACAAAGTGTACCAAATGAGCCTTTTATTGATAAGAGAGTGAATATCAGGTTGTAAACCGCAGGTGTGTTTCTGGGGTGTCACTGCTACCAAATAAGTACATCTGGAATGGAGAAGGGCAAAAGTACAGCATGTTGGCAGACAAGCCTTGTTAATAGAGCTCATCCACTCACAGACATTCGTACTGTAAGGGAAGTATAGGTTTGGAAAGCCACTATGGAAGAACTAGCCTGGGCTATTTCGTTGTTTAGACAAGCCTTAACTTTCCCTCCAGTTAGCTGCATTCCAATCAAAGTCAAGGGAAAAAAATAAAAAAAAAAATTCAAGTGATATGGTTTATACCCCGAACAGTTTATACAAAACAGACTCTGAAAGCAAAGTGTGCTAAATACTCCAATGTCAAGTCACCCCACTACACAGAACTGGAATGACAGTAATCCACTTAAAGGTGAAACTCCCCTGAAGCCTCATGAGTAATAAAAGAAGTAAAGACCTCTTGTTCTTGAAACACAAAGTTTTGTCAGACCTTGCTTTCCTCCTCCACCCCCCCCATCCCTTTTTTTTATTGGTATACATAAGGCTTTTTTGCTTTGCTCACACAGGTTAACAACTTGATACTGGTGAAATTCAGCTTCTTCACACACAGGACTTGAAACAGAGCCTCAGATCCTCAGTTCATGTAGCCCCTGCTTTTTGGGCAATTATTTAGTACTTCATTCTTCCTAAGAGAACATTTGAAGTTTCCTCTAACTTTGCTTCCTTCAAGAGCCAGGCATCTTTTATTTCTTAACAGGAGTAGCACCCTCGTGCTGTATCTAATCCTTCCTGCCCTATGTGGGCTTATCCTATGCTGTCAGGAAACTTTCCCAGCACCCTGGATCCATCAGTTGGTTCGGAGATGACCTGCCTTGGGGCCCACCTGAACCCCTGCATCAGTGCCAGGCTTCTTCATGCCGCTCCCCATCCTCCTGCCCTGCAGAGAGCAAGCTTGGTCACCCCAGCTGAAGCAGCTCAGCACCCTGCATTTGGCAGCACTTGTTGCTGGTGTTGTTGTTAATAGTTCTTTCACATACCTCACTGGAGGAGGGTGATTCAGCACAGACACATGGGCGCGGAGGTGTTCAGACAGGCGTTAGGAGATGTGGTATGAGGATTTTGTACCAAACAGAGGGGTAAACAGCATAGCTGCACAGCTCCACCACTGCTACTGCAGAGAAAGTTATCACCGCTGCATTTAACATCTATTTTCTTTGAAAACTGCCATGAATTTTAAACACCTCGCATTGATAAATATCTGACAAGCCAGAGGTGTGGGGGGGAAGTACTCTAGTGTCCACCTTATGAAGATTTAACACAAATAAACACTGACCGCTACAAGGAATCTCAAATCCGCACTTCCTTGGCAAAGGCAGGAGAAATCAGATTATGAATGTCACAAGTATGAGTTAAGGTGTGTACTTTTTCTACATGGTTGACATTTTTTTTCCAGTTAGGAAGGAATGTTTCTTGACAAACACAGACAGAGTCATCAGTTACTTCATGAATAAAAATAGCATACAAATGACAGAGTATAACACAGACTACAGCTGATTGAATTGATAAATGGAAATTTCTTGCAGTTCATTTGGCAACCATATTTATGTGTTTTGTTAAGTGACAGCAAGCTGAGGCAAAAAGGGTAATACTTTTTCAGAGCTTTGGTTTAGAGCAGGAGGAGGGATGAAAATTTTCCATATTAGAAAGTTCTTGCTGCCAATCATATTACTTTATAGTCACTTGACAGGATTTTTAAAAACTAATTAATTAGTTAGCATTTTGATATGTCATCCCTGTAACTCACTAAAAGCATTGGTTTGGAAGACTTGATCTCATTTAAAGCATCCCAAAATACTGCTTTTGATTCAGAGATCAACCAGCAGGCACAGCACTTACTGTCCCCCTGACAAGAGGCCAGGTCAAGTAGCTGAACCACCATTTCTTGGGGTCTGCATCCATACACTTCCTCCCACTTACGTCTCCTAGACACATTTCACTTCACCATTACCTGAAAACCTGTCGAGTTCAACCTTGTGTCTGGGTTTCACTCTGCCTGATCGATGTCTTGAGCAGCTACTAAAAATGTCACAAAGAGTTTGCATCAACCTCCTCTTTCTCCACACCCTACATTTCAAAGTGTTTAGGCAGCAACAGAAAACAATTAAAGGAAATTCAGAGCTAAGGCTGAAATGTACCATATGTTTTCAAGCAGAGGGGCACAAAACATCAGTAAACCACTGCTGAGATTATATACTCCCACTATCAGGCATTGAAAGACTACAGAACAATGTCATCTCTAACTATTAATAACCATACTTCCTTTCTAGCACACAACCCTTTTTTCTTAATTGTCTGCTAGAGGTATTTCCATACAGGCCACATTCCTCTTTCCCGTAACACAGCAGAAAGAGTACCAAAAGTGATTTACAGTTCCATGTACATTCCTGTCAGGTCTTGCATCACTCCTGATATTTGCTAATCTCCCCTTTTTTTGGTTTGCAGTGTGGTCGATGAGAGAACTGGACTGAAAGTCAAGATTTCACCCCCACCCTACTATGACTTGCTTATTAACCTCAGCACTAAAGCCACTAAAACTCTCACTAACCACACTCTACTGTCTTTAGGTGTGGAACTGAAACAATGGCAAAGAACTCTTTGCGAAATACTCCAAGACCCGACACATTAAAAACTTCTTATATAAGAAGAAGCAAGACTTTTCTTAAACTTAACTGTTTAAAAATCAGCTTTCTAAAATGCTTCATAAATTTACAAAAACTGGAAAAATTTTTTTTTTTTTGGTTTTCCATTTTAACAGAATTTTCATCCCAGTTACTGTGGCTATCATGTTCCCAAACTTGAAGAAACATCTGCTTAGGAGTTTGAAGTAATGTAAACTCCAGAAGTTTCAGTCACCAATGGAAACACAGTTACTAATTTGCAATTGCATCTTTCTGAGCACTGACAAAATCTCACTAAAATACATTATGTAAGAAACTTAACACTTTATTGGATGGCCACATCTGAAATACAGTGCTGTGTCAATTCCCAGGTGAAAAGATTTTTTTCTCATACTAATAACATGGGATCATGGAATGGTTTGGGTTGAAAGGGACCTTAAAGATAATCTTAATCCAACCTCCCCGAGATCAGGTTGCTCAGAGCCCCGTCAAACTTGACCTCGAATGTTGGCAGGGATGAGGCATCCACTATCTCTCTGGAAAAGCTGTTCCAATGCCTCACCACCCTCACAGTAAAGAATTTCTTCCTTACATCTAACCTAAATTTATCCTCTTTTTGTTTAAAACCATTACCCCTTGTCCTATCACAACAGTTCCTTCAAAAAAGTTAGTCTTTATCTTTCCTATAACCCTCCTTTAAATATTAAAACCTAGAGCCTTTTCTTCCCATGCTGAATAACCCCAACTCTCTAAGCCCATCTTCATAGGAGAGGTGTTCCAGCCACTCATCATGTCTGTGGCCCTTCTTTGGACCTGTTCCAACAGGTCCATGTCCTTATAGATGGATGCAGCACTGCAGGTGGGGTCTCACCAGAGCAGAGCAGAGGGGCAGAATCCCCTCCCTCCCCTGCTGCCCACGCTGCTCTGGATGCAGCCCAGGACACGTTTGGCTCTCTGGGCTGTTAGTGCCCATGGCTGGGTCATCTTCAGCCTCTCATTCACCAGCCCTCCCCAGGCCCTTCTCTGCAGGGCTGCTCTCATTTCATATCTTATATTAATGCTGGGGTGTTGCCCTAATCCAGGTGCAGCACCTTGCACTTGGCCTTGTTAAACCTCCTGAGGCTCCCATGGGCCCACTTCTCAAGCTTGTCCAGGTCCCCCTGGACGCCATCCCATGCTTTAGGTGTGTCAACTGCACCCCTCAGCTTGGTGTCATCTGCAGATTTGCTGAGGGTGCCCTCAATCCCTTTGTATCATTGATGAAGATATTAAACAGAACTTGTCCAAGTAAGAATCTCTAAGGGATGTCACTTGTCCCTAATCTCCTTCTGGACGTTAACTATGACCACTACCCTATCCATGCAACCATCCAAACAATTCCCTAGCCGCCAAACAATCCACCCATCAAATCTCTCTCTCCAGTTTAGACAGAAGGATGTTGTGGGGGACTGTATCAAAGGCTTTACAGAAGGCCAGATAAGTGACATCTGCACTCCTTCCCTTGTCCACTGATGCAGTCATCCAGAAAACAGGTAATGCCACCTCTTTGTTTTTGTTTACACATTTAAATGAAAAACTTTCCAGAAAAATACTGATATCACCTTGTGCCTTGCCTTATGAAAAACAATACCAGGCTAATCAGCTTCCTGGTGAATGATATCAAATAGGACTTATGCAGCTTCACTCTTAGTGGGGCTGCATATGCACTCACCCCGTACCTCTGAATGTTCAGGCCACTGAAAAATCAAAATCCCATGACCCAGATCAGCCATGAGAGAGGCCCATGGAAGCAGGACTGAAAGCAGAGCCCACAACCATTACATTAGCTGTGATGTGTTCTGTTACTCTTCAGAAAGGTGACTTAAACCTTCAGAAGAAATAGCAATGCTCCACATCACTCAGTATTACTCCCTCTCACTCAGTATTACTCCCTCATGGCTGAGAAAAAACCAAAAAAAAGGTCACAAAAGCAAACAGAGCACATCGAATGCTTATCCGCTCATTAGTCAGATCTTGACCAAAATTTATGAAGCTATTTCTTACAAGCATTAATTGCTGCACAACCAGAAAGTCTATATCTTCTGGTGTTTGGTAGTGAAGCAAAGCAAACTACACCAGCTTTTATATAACTTACTCCATGTAGTTGTGTACTTGCCCTTCCTCATTTTTCATGAGGAATGGAAAACAGGAGAAGTTTCCTTATAATCAAAATCTCATAGCAGACAAGATACTATTATTACTATTGTAGCCCATACTAGTCCAATTCACAGAGCAGGAGTTTAAGATGAAAAAATAATTATTAAAAAAATATATAATGCAAGAAGACAGAAAGGATGTACCAATATAAAGTATAAAGGCTGTGCTGAAGACTAGAAGGTGAACAGCAAGAGAAAATAATCAGCATGAAGGAATGAACTTTTGAAGTAGAGGTGCTTTGAAAAAAAAGAATTAATTTAAATTAAATTAAGCCTCTCATATATCAACAGATTTCTTAAATTTAGGGGGAAAACACAACTAATTTGATTCTAAGTAATCTAGAGAAGGAAGTTTATAGGGTAGTCCTAAATAAAACATACAACTGAACTAATCTGTACAAGTGTGAACTCTACCTGAAAAATTGTTTTGAAAGTGTCCTATAATAAAGTAAAAATGTTATCTGCATACCATTCCCCTGCAACACAAGAAAAAAAAACACCACCAGAAAAACTCATCACCCTGTCAAGAAAATTTTCCCACAGAAAAGGAAATTTTGGCCAGCTCTCCTTGATGACAAAAGATAAGGAAATACCAGGGCGGTTCCATGGTTTGCAAAGTGTTAGGCACAAAGGCACTGAAAAATATTTTTACTTTTTATGTTCTCCACCCCTTTCTTTATCTCCCCTTTCATTTTAGTTTAGCTTTCTATCATATTTCTCTCTTGTAACCTTCATTATTCCCTACTTTCCTGGTTTAGAAGGTACGTGCCAACGATCTAGGTAACACTGTTTCAGGTGGTTGCCTTGGTGCAAGTGGTATTAATGCCTCCTGATACACTCAATAAGCACATTTTAGAATGGTGCTGTATTACGCTGCATTAAAGAGAAGCAATGATGTTGGAGCAGCAGCTGTCAGAAGAATATGTTTCCTGTTGAACCAGGAAAACAAATGTTGGAGAAAATCTGCATGGAAAAGTATCAAGATGCTCTCCACCCTAAAGGAACCCTAAGTCCCCACTAGAAAAAAGAATCCCACTCTACAGTATTTCAGATAAACATTTTCAAACCTGGGACTGCCTAGAGATGTGCAGCTTTGTGTGTGTGTGAACAGAAAACAAAAATTCATAAAAAACCCTCTTCCAATGCTGAAGAACTTTATGAAGATGACATTTTGTGCTCATGATCATCCAGCACTCACACTGAAGACCGTCTGAGTTAGCAACGTCTCGCCTTGTTTGAAATCACAAACCAACGTGAAACAAAAGTGCTAACGTCATTTCATTTACAGCTCTGAAAAACCCAACAGCTTTCTATTCTGCCCTGCTGTATGGTCACAGCCCTCACACCTCTGATGTGAGAAAAGGCTTCCCAACCACAGTGCAAAGCACTGCACTTCCACCTTAGTCACAGGAGCTGCAAGCAAAAATTGATGGTCTTACATGACCAAATTGGTATATTGCAAGGCAAAAATTGGTATAAGCAAGAGTTCCATTCACCACCCCTCTCCAAAGGAGACACTGGTTCTTACCCCAGAATTTGCTTCACCACCTGGTCTCAGCTGGAAACGCACCTTAAAATTCTGCCTTGCTGAAGAGTGTATACTTATTCCTCCTGAGCAACAAGCAATGTATTATTCTGACAGATATGTTCAGCTTGCACAAACTATACATAACTCATTCATCTTCCCACTGTCTCACGGGGTCTTGTGACTTTCATTCCAGTTTATGGTTCTCTGTGTTCAGCCAACTGAATTGAAAACAGGAGGTTTTTGGGGGAACAATGGTGCTGCAGCCAGAGATGCACCCCTGAAACTGCTCAGCAAAACCTTGTTGGGAAATATGTTGTCAAACCACAAAGTCCACCCCCTCATGTGATTATATTCCTACCATCCTCACATGCTGGGATTCAAGCTGAAAACTCTGTATTTTTTGAGAAAAAGCTTTCCTTTGGGTTTGCTTTTGTTAAACATTCATTTTACTTTCACCACCCCTACTGCCCAAGAATTCCAATCAAAATCATTTTGCAGGATCTGAACCCAGCAAGATTTATCAATTTGAGTAATTTTCTTTAAACACCATCTCTGTTTCACACAAGTATGGACCAGAAAAAGTGTATCTTTAAAGTAAGAATGTACAGTCTGCACTTTTTCTGCTGTTCGTAATGAAATCTCAGCTTCCACAATCCTCTGACCTTTCTGTCACCCTTCCCATACCCCCCAGAAATGCCTGAGGGATGCAGGAACTGCTACTCTGTACCGGTTTGCTTGCCGCTCTGCTGTACCGGGAAAAAAATACGTGCACTGCTCTTTATACAAACTGTGTATTTTAGACATTTTGAAATATAATCAGAAATTAAATTTTCATTTTCCAGAAACTATTTTAGTGCAAAGGTTCTAAATAGCACTAAAAAAAGAAGTCAAAATTAAAGCAAAAAAAAACCCAAACAAAAATAAACCAGCCACCTCCCAGTTAACTCCCTTCAGGAAATCTATGGGAACGCCACTGTCTCCAAAATCTGCTGTGTGCTGTTAAAAATCAAGCCACTGCAAGTGGCAACTTTCTGCAACTCCTGCTGGAGTTAGAACTTAGCACTCTGCAGCTGGCACACCTCACTGTCCAGGAAACCACCGTAAGAGCTGCATGGACATTTCTTCAGCCACCTGTCCTGACCACATCTTCCCTGCAGCCACTCTGGTACTTGCCTTACCCCCAGCAGTTCCAGCTTCCAAACTGGAACAAACGTGAAGAGGCAAATGCAGCTAAGACAATGGCTACATCTCACCCACATGCCTCAGGAGAGAAGCGGAGCAGTGAGGCTGGAGCAAAAAGTTGCTAGATGGATACCAAGTTATGGCCAGCATCAACTCTTCTTCCCAAAGAGTTCTCACAAACCCTTCCACACAAGCTGCAGCCCAGATTTCCCATGCCATGCCAAACTGGGGAGAAGTTTAATCAATTCTTTGAACTTTCCTGGTACCAATTAAGCATTTTTCATTAACTGAATGCCAAGTTTCATTTCAGTATTTAATCCTCAAAACACATGTATTTATTTTTCCATTTCATCATGATTAGACCTGAACCACTGTAATCCACATCAAAAAATCACTAGGCAGCAGTACAATCAAACTAAAGGTAAAAGCTAAGGCTTAATCTGAATTGTGTAAAATATTCCTGCTAAAATAAAGTCCCTATTAAATCTTATGGTAAGTAAGGTGTCATAAAAGTAAACAAAACATAACAAATCAATAATGCATTGACTTCATTAAAAGCAGCACCTCACCCTAACTCAATACAAAAAAAACTCTAGCACACAATATTCCCTATAGAACAGAATGTTTTATTATTCCTATAGGCCTTCACTTACTGTTTTACTCAAACAATTTGTTTTCAAAATAACCATGAACTCATGAAGCAAGATAACAAAACCCTTCTGGAGATTCAACCAAAGATATCTATTCAACACTGTATTTCTGTACTGCTGAAAAAGCCTGTCAAATAGTTGAAGTGAACACAATGTTTAAACAACATACTTATATGGAAATAAAAGATATTAACTCCCTATGGAGCAAAACCAAAATTCAAGAAATTCCTGGAGGGGAAGAAAAACAAAGGGGAGGGAAAGAGGGGAGGGAAAGAGGGGCGGGGGGGGAGGGGGGGAAGAGAAACAAGATGTCTTTCAAAGCGCTTGTTTCCT